>BJCM01212598.1:0-25530 GCA_018326385.1 Flaveria bidentis
TGCATCATAAGACTCAGTTTCAAGACATTATATCTGTTTTCAATGTTTTGTATTGTTCCTTGGGTTGGCACATGTTTTGCCACATTTTACATTTCTATTTCTTTGGGTTGTTTTATTATACGCTTCCGCACAGTTTTCAAGTTTTACTTTGGTTGATTTGGTTTATTATTGCATATAGAGTCGTTCTGAGTAACTATTGATTGTGATCCTGGTTTGTTCACACGCCTCGCGGTTAAACTCCGCATGTGGATTTTGAGGGTGTGACAAGAATTAATGGGAATTTCTAGCAAAGGCGTGTTAGAAGTACATGTAAAAGATCAATCTAATCCATTGGAGTTTTATGAAAATGTTGATATAGTAAGTCTATCAAAGGATACTCTTATGAGGATCGATGCTATGGATATAAAGACAAATGATTCCAAACCCGAGCAAGGGATTTTAGCAAAAAAATTCAAGTCATCGATAAAGAAAGCATTAAAAGAGCTGGAGCTATAAAAGGAGAAACCAATGTTCAAGATTAAAGAACAACCTGAAGATTTTTTTTAAGTGAAGACCTATGCAAATCTTAGGGGGAGTATTGTTGAAGCCCTGGAAGATTAGCATTTACTCTTTAGTTTTGTATTTGTCATAGTGTAGGGACTTATTTTATAAATATATGTTTCTTTTGTTTCTTTGATTAGTATAAATAGGATTATATGTATTTTGTGTAGGTAGACGTTCAAGACTATTAAGAACTCTCTCATATTATACTTTGTAATTCTTTGCTAATATCAATGAAACTTTCTGTGATTTTTTCTTATATTTGCATTGTTTGATTACTTTGTTGATATAATTGTCAAGTGCATTACATTATTAACACACATCAATCCATTTGAACCTATCACTTTAAAGGTAAATGGAAAATCCTTTAACAATTCACAAAATAACTCCATCCACGAAGAATAAAAAAACCCATGCACGTGTATGTTTTTGAAGAGTGATGATGCGACGATATCTTCGAATTATATTGAAGGTCCGCCGAACAATGAACCAATAGGACATGATATACTTTCATGTATACGATCACCGGCCATAATAATGTTCAAGCGGATCTTATTGAGCATTTGTATCCATCTAATGAAACAAACAATTAGTATTTTTTAAAAGTAACTTTTATTTTTGAAGTTTTTAATTAATTTTAATGATGTACTTATATTTTAATTAAAGAATTTTGGGTTAATTTATAGTGTATTTCATTAACTTCCAAAAATTAACATGTAAATGCAAATTTCGTAAAAAATAAATTTAAAAAAGAGAAAACGAGTAAAAACTAGGACGCCATCATGTAAATTAGGGAAAACAGAGGGATGATGTGGCGCTGATGTGTCAAAATGGAAACAACAAGAAAATGAGACGGTTGTCAGTGGCCTTATAAGAACGTTTGATAGTTTGAAAAAGTTAATTTAGAAATTATATTTTTAACTAGCCTGTAATGTGGTTAATGAAAATTTAAACAAAGAGTTATCTTTGTAATTATAGGCAACTAGAAATTGAGCATATGCGATACGACACATTTGTAAATTTCGTTATAAGTGTTGCAGTTATGACATTAACATTGTTAAGTATATAAAAAGTATAAAACTATGACGACTTGGCTCTAGAGATTGAAACTTAGATAAAAAAAATCATATAACGGTATCAATATTTTTAGTAGGTGTTAGTTTCATTTTTTAGGGTAGTAGTATGTTACCACCGGTTGATGTAAGTAAAAAATACCCTATTTTGAATACAATTTCGTTTTTAACAATATTAATAATGGTACATCAAGAAAAAATTAAACACAACCACAAATTAGTTTTGTTTTAAAAATTTAACAAACAAAAATTATTGAAAAAAAATCAAATTAGTAAAAGATTAATGGGTTGAAAGTGTAAATTATACAAAGCATTATGGAAAAGTTATAACTTTGAAAGTTAAAGTTCAGTATGGAAATATTATCGGTGACAAAAGCTACCGACAATGTTAAATACGGCATTATAAGTTAAGCATGCCTAGGACATGGTGTTTACTAATTAAAGAAATATAGTGAAGACTACAAGAGAAACAAGTGTCACACCCTGGGCCAGGTAGGGTGGGACGTCGCAGACTAGCAACAACAAATGGCAGCGAAAACAAACCATCATAAGAGCACAAAGGGAGAGAACAACACATGGCATTAATATTTAAAATAAACCTAGCTAGAAATAGGTTTGGCCCCCAAATCAAAGAGTACGTACAACATTAATACAAATTGTTTCCAACATCAATTAATGTAAATTGTTCAAATGTTTCAAAACAAGGACAAGCCAATGCCATGGTCACGGTGCTAGGTCAAAGTCTTCTACAACAGCTAGACTCCACTCATGGATTACATGAAACATGCTCAAAAAGAGTTTGTATCAACTAGAAAGTTGGTGAATTCAAGTGTTTAAAATTTAAAAACAAGGATTCATTAGAATCTACACTTATTTAAAACTCATAGTATTATTGTTGTGGGAATCACAATCAACCCTGCACTCAGCTTCAGCTAGACTCTTCAAAAATTATGTTACTAGTTAAATCCCCTTGGGGAGAACTGAGCCTCAAACTAGTGTACCATACCTACCGGATGGTTCACCATATTATCTTTCAAAACTTGTTACATACCATAAACGACCCCGCAGGATCTCAGTGTGGTACCCTTCCCGTTCATCACGGAAGGCACTGTGTGTGGGGGGATTCCCCAAGTAGATCTACCCATATAAGCAAGTAGTTCACAAAAGAATTTATGACTATGATACACGTATGAGCAGGTCTCAACATAACCACAACATATAGCTTCACAATGTAGCACCAAAATAGTTTAATGTAAACAAAGCATGCTTCATCCCAAAACGATAGTAAAAAGGGAAACACTTAAACTCACCTTAGGATTCAAGCAAAGGATTCTTCGTGTACCGGGAAAGAGTCTCAATTCTAGCACCCTAACATTAAGAATTAAGAGTTAAACCACTAATTCTAGGGTTATTAAGATGCACTAGGTATGTCATGAGGTTAATATCTTAGTAGCCTTTGAATTTCTAAGTCTTCATATAAAACAATTCCTTTTATAGTAAGTTAGGGTTTCTTAGGGGAAGAATACATGATTTACCATGTTAAATCACCAAGTTAGTTTGGGTCTTTTAAATGATCCATAGTTCAAAAGGTCAGTTTATTGATGTTTAGTAAAATTTACAATTTAGTCCTCCTAGTTTCCAAAAATTACAATTTCTACTCCCAAGTTTGTTTTCGGTAGTATTGGTCTTAGATTCATTAAATATTATTTTTTTATCTGTTGAAAATGTTTTAAAAGCTCTTCTTAGGTGAAAGTCCACATTTTAGGTTTAACCCGTTAAAACGCGTTTTTAACTAAAAACCCATTAATCCATTCTGGACTACTTATTCAACAAAACCAAACCAATCACTTTGTTAACCTCTATAGAGCCTGGAACACTTTTAAGATGTTTAAAATCCATGTTTTTCTTGTTTTAAATCATTTTACCACTTTTCGGGTCCCGAATATAACCAAATTGCTTACAAGTCTATGACATTATTATTTTTGGCCATTAACATCTCATTATACACCTTAAAGTCATCCAGAACCTACTGAAATATCATGTCCAACTCACGGGTTCATCAAACATAAGGAGCAAGGTGGAAACTTTGAGATACACCAAAATATCCATTACACATATGTTAAACGTTATAACGTGTGATTAAACATTACCCAAACCTTTTGTAACTTTAAAAGCAGGTTATTAGAATGTTAGAAAACTGGTTTTGAGCAGGTTACATGCTTAGCTTAAGAAGTTTACATGATGTGCAAGTCGGATGGTGTAAATACACCCAAAAGAGGGTTTTCTAGGTGTAAATCGTGTTACAACTATAGAATGACATGTATTGCAAGTGAGATACCTTCATGAACGTGAAAAGCTCTTTAGGAACAAGGTCATAGCAGCAAGTTTCTGTTAGATATGAAAATGGTAAGACTTTAAATGAACAACGAAGACAAACACAAGAAAAGACGAAACCGGGTGACATGAAGCTTACACTTGGTGTAACCCGTGGTTTGGAGTGTGTAGCTAGTCAAGGATGGCCTGGAATCCATTGGACAATGCTGATAATTCTCGAATGAGGCTGGAGTAGGTCGAACTTGAAGGAAGCGTGCACCCAAATGCACACAAACTTCACTTTCTTGCGGTTTTTGAGCTTGGACGATTGTGTGTTGTTGTGTTTCTTTGAAAACAAGCTGGAAATGGAGAGAATTTCAGTTGTGTGTGTGTGTGTTTTCTAGAGAGAATTCGAAATTAAGAGAAGAGAGATGGATTGTATAGAGGTGAGGAAAATTGCATGAAATGGTAGGGGTTGGAAGGGGGTGGTGGTGTAGAAGGGTAAGGATTGGTGGAGAGTGGGGCGGCCGATTTTGGCCTCTTGTGGGTCATCAGATTTAAATTTTTATGGTAAAAATATTATGTAGTATTTTGGTGGTGAGGTTTAGTTAGTTGGTATCTCTCGTGCATGATCATGCATGCATTAACCAAAAATTAAGCTTACATGATGAAACAAGGGATTAGATGGGTCAAGAAACAAAGATTCAAAATGCAGCAGAAAAGTCCCACGATAGCCTACTATAACCACCATAGGATATGCTAGCTTTGGTTTTAAAATAGTAGAAAGCACCCCAACATAGGCTATGGTGGCTGGCGTAGCCTACACTAGGGTCTCCGTGAAACACCTATAAAACCGTCTTTTTGTTATGTTTCAGCCACCACTAGCCCCCTATTCAAAGTAGGATGATTTGAGACGAATATTAGGAGTTCTTTGGCCTTTGATTCATCATTCTACCCCGTTTAACAACATACAATCATCCGTTATGCAAATCAACAATGATTTTGAGGATCATTTAAGAATGATGAGTGGCTAGTCTTCTCCTGTTCTACTTCGAGTAATAGGTTTTGTGTGATTAGGTTTTCGTTTGTGTTTGACTTGTTATGCGATATAACTTTAGAACCCATTAAGTTTTTTTATAAGTTTAACTCATGTTTTGATTATTTAACACAATTATTTTGGTAATAATTATTTGAATATTATATGATGTTACGCAAATCATTTGGTTGTAAAGTTTTGGTTAATAACTGAATTGGTATTATGTATTAAAACTAATTAAGTCTTGATTATCGTTATCATTTAATCATTACATGCATAGGATCCTCATTAAGGATTTTCCACCAAGTTGGACTAAATAATTACCAAAAACCAAACCTTAATCTAGGAGTGGATTACTCTTTCTCGTAATAGTCTTCTTAACCAAGTTTAATCTTTTGCAATTTGTTTTCTTATTCAGTTTCTTTATTATTCCAAAATCTAGTTTTAACAGCCAAGAGGCAATAGTTTATAGTTCAGTATTTGTATCAATTTTTATAAATCAAAGTACAATACACCAACCACTAATTCCATGAATATCAACAACCCTACTTACCTTAAATAATTTAAGGTGAATAGGAACACACAGTTTGATTGGTACTACGACATCGATCAAATTTTGGCATTGTTGCTTGGGAATCGGTGCACTTGGTTTTTTGTTTTTTGATTTGTTTTGAATTTTGTTTATTTGTTCTTGATTTATATCTTTTATTTCCTTGTTACACTTGTGTGCGGGTGACATGTTACATGCATACTCGATATTCGGGTGGGAAATCACCACTTGTGTTTGATCTGGAGATTGAAAGGTCAACAAGCAAAGATCATGTTTAATATTGAGCGGGAATGCTAGTACCACCAATTTCCTGTGAAATTGACCAAGCAGCTTCTAGCTCATCTCAGTCGAGAGAGATGGAATCATTAAATGTTCAACAACAAGGGAATGTAAACCAAATCAAAACCCCCCTGTAAACCCTAATAACCAAAATCAAAACCCAAATCCACATCAACATCCACCACCAAATAACAACCGTAATAACAACCAAAATCAACTACCACCCAACAATAACTTGAATCAAAATAACATCAATTAGGGAGGTAACTTTGATCATATGAGCATGCATAGTGTCCACTCGTGATGAAGATTTGAGGATAAGTTGAACAATAATGAAGATGAACATGGTGCTAATTATGAGGTTAGGATGGAAATTGTGGTGAAGGTAATATATATAATAGGAATAATAACAATAGGGTGAACAATCAATATGGATGGAATGAGCCACTTATCAATCAACAACGAGGTGGAGTCAATAATAATTTCAATCAACCAAGAAGATTATAGAGCTCAAGTACAAGGTATGGATCCATTTCAGACTAGCTATTTCTGAAAATCCGAATCCTATCATACATCCAAACCATAGGGGAAGATCTTTTAATGTATGTCCTCACTTCCTCACCATTCTTCCTATATTTAACGGCATTGCAACAGAAGAACCATATGTGCATCTTGCTGAATTTGATGCCATATGTAGCACTATTGGTGGAAATCATTTCACACAAGATGAAATGAGACTGCGATTGTTTTAATTTACTTTGAAAGGCAGAGCTATGCAATAGCTACCCACTTTGCTTGATAACAGTATCCATACTTGGCAAGAGATGCAAAAGGATTTTCCTTGAAGAATATTACTCTATAGGAAAGAGAAGTGATGCAAGAAAGGCCATTCGATCTTTCCAACAACAAGTGGTTGAGAAATTTCATGAGGCATTTACAAGATTCAAGGAGTTGATCCGCATGTGTCATCATCATGGTATTGAAAGGTGGGAATTGATTAATCATTTTCAAATGGACTAACACCGAAAGAAAGAAATACTTGTATTCTACAAGTTATAGAACATTCTTATCTAATCATGAAAAAATGGATTGGAAATTCCTAGAATGAATGTGCAAGAATTCTAAAGCTCAAGCTTCGGCTAGAAGACGGTCAAAGATCGCTTTGGCAAGGTCAACCATTGATTATGAGACTAAAGAAAGAATTGCATCTTTGGAAAGACAATTGGCCAAGTTAGGACATGTGGGGGCTAAAGATGTAGCTTCAGTTGGATTTAATGTATGCAATGAATGTGGTGAACTTGGGCATGCAAGTGCCAAGTGTCCGTTGCTTCTAGGTCAACATGAAGAGGTGACTCAAGTATATGGAGAGAGAAAAAATTTTGATATGAACTTCAATACTTATCACCCCAATTTCAGGAATCATCCAGACTTTAAGATGGAAATGTTTCAAACCATATGAACCTTAATTTTCAAGGTACTAATCAAGGTGGTCAAGCATATTAAATCCAAACACAAGGGAAATACAATCAAAATGGTTATCAAGGAACCTCATATTCTCAAGAAAATAATCAAGGGAGCTACAACCATGCATATCAACAAGGTAGTTCATAAAAAACTATCAAAATAATTCTCAATCTAAAATAGTTGGTGGTGTAGAGTCTAAAAATGCAAAGTTGGATGCTTTGATGAATGTTATGAAAGAGAATATGCAATAGAATAGGAGGGAAAATCAAGTAAGAGACAAAGCTTATGAATCTTAAATAAACAAGTGGGTCAACTTGCTGAGAACATAGCTTGGATTAAGTGATACCACAATCAATCCTCAACATCAAGGAACCAACACGGAAAACATGAGAAATGTACACATTAAATCGGTTAATCCTTGATGACTCTAAAATTATTGATAATGACTTTAATTCTTTGCCATAAAAAGTTGAAGATAAGGAAAATAAAGTCTATACAATAAGCATCCATCATTCCAATCAAAGTGGGAAAGTTGAAGATAAAAAGAACACTCTTGGATTATGGATCAACTGTTAATATCTTGCCAGGTATGTTATAGGACGAGTATGACTTTGGTTCTCTAAAGGAAGTTGCAGGATCGGTTTATGTCACTAACACTTTGTTTTTCTCTCAAACTCACTTGAACAATACTCAGATGAAGACAGAGTCAATAAGAATTGATAACAATATAATAAGTAATGAAAAAACACATAAAGATAATTTCAAGGTACTTGCATATATTGCTTCTCAACTCAAATGTTACAAGACTCTTACAAGCATTCTTTTTGAGTTACAATGAGAAACTATATATAATACTACCTACAGCCGGATATACTTTGATTCCAACTGGGATCCTATAACTAAAGCAAATACTAAAATGCTAGAGTTAAGGTATCTTAGATAAAGTCTTATCCAAGATATGGTAATCATGACAGGTCCATGACTTACCTTTTGTCACCAACTAAAGTTGGTAAGTGTGCTATCTAAGAAAAGGTGAATAGTGGAATAAAGTATGGTCATCTACATGGCTTTTGAGAAAGCACCATACAATATCTCAGAGGTCTGCAATAGATTGTCAAAGACCATACTTATGTCCACTCGTTCATAGCAGTGTCTTCCAAAGGTTAAATGGCTTCGGAAGAACAAGTACTTTCGAAGCCACTTATACTCCAGAAGAGGCTACTTCTTCCGAGGCTTGAGAGCTTCTTCTTTCTTCATACTTCGGAAACAGTCTTCTTATTTCTTCTTCTTAGACTTGATTTTCGGAAGTAAGTTCTTTGACTTCGAAAGTAGAGTTTGTCTTCGGAAGATGATCTTTCAATTTGTCTTCGGAAGAACTCTACTTCCTTCGGAAGCTCCACACTTGGCTTCGGAAGCCTTTGTAAGTAGCACCAAAATTTGACTAAGTGATGTGGTTTTGGTTGCACTAGCCTTCTACTTGATCTAACAAACTCCCCCTAAGCTAATGCTACCAAAATCTCACTTGTTTCTGCTTCTCAAAACTTTCAGCACCAAGGAGAGTAAATATTTGTCAGTTTCCTTGTTCTTCCCTAATGTGGTGCTGAGAAGTTTGTACAAATCTTTAGTTGATAGGAAGTCCAGTCTGTCACCCTGAATGATATGTACCCTTTGTTGTGGCCCTTTGAAAAGACCCTCTGGGAGCTATAATCATATTCCCATCTAACTATAGGTTCTAATTCAGGACCCTTCATTATCTGTAGAAAGGTTGTGCCCTTGGTAGGAGGTCTTTCCTTGTCTTCCTTTCTTCTCAACTTCAACTCTTCTTCAATCTTGGTTTTTGTAGTTAACTCAGCAAGACGAAGACTGCTGAGATGATTCCTGATGAGAGCAACAGTTCAGAGTTGGAGGGGTTGGAGAATGGTTTCTTAGCTAAGTCAGCAATATCAAACCTGCTAGAGTGTAGCAGAGAGGTGGCATTCAGTCTGTTGACTTCACCATTCTCTCTTTCCAAAACAAATTTGTGAGTAGCTTCATCGAACCTCCACTGGAGTATTTTCTTTCTAAGCACAAGAGGATGACTAGGGATCTTGTCCTCTTTCTTAGTATCCAGCAGAGTCACTGCTTTCCTCTTAGTCTATTTTCTTCATCATCTAATGAGTTTGAGTTGAGGCGTAGAAGTTTTGCAGCATGGTCTAGTGTTTATCATCTAGGCAGATCAAGAAATTGATCTCTTGTGAGGGAACATGAAGATCCATCAATGTAACACCCGAATATTTTCTTTGAAGATGACGAAAGAAGAAAAATAAATAAAGTCCAAAGTTGGGGACCAAACTTGCCAAAACGCGAGAAAGTTTAGATGAGTGGGGAATTATAGGCGAGGGCAGCCCACACCCTCCCCCACACCCACAAAATTCCGCCAAAGGAGAAAAAGAGAGAAGAGAAGAAGAAAAAGGGAGAAAAAGCTTGGTTCGAGCTTGAAAATCAAAGTGTAGCGGGTCTAATCGAAGCTCTAGTTGTCGATATTGTTTGTGTGAGTTCTAGGTCCCCTCTTCTACCCGTTTTCAACTAATTTGGGACTGGAAGACATAGTCAAAACCCGTTTTTAAAATGTGTGTGTTTGACCCGTGTGTATGTGTTGGGACTGGAAGACATAGTCAAAACCCGTTTTTAAAATGTGTGTGTTTGACCCGTGTGTATGTGTTTGTGTGTGAGGCGTTTGGAGTTTGTTTCTGGGCTTGTGTGTGCTTGAATGGTGTTGTGGTATGCATTAATAAGGTTTAGGATGGTTGATTTGGTCTTAGAATGAGTTTGGAAGATCTTGGATATCGAAAATGGCAGATTGGGTTCAGGATGAACTGCATTCTGCACTAGTTAGGGCTATGCGACCGAATGGCATGCGACTGGAGGCCATACAGCCAAAAGGAAGGCAACTGAGGTTCATACGCATGCTAGTCGTGCGACTGAGGTTCATACGCATGTCAGTCGTGTGACTGAGGTTCATACACAAGCCAGTCATGCGACTGAGGTTCATTCGCATCGGGAGTCATGCGACTGAGGTCCATACGCCTAGGTTCCATCTGCATTGGTCCATTCGCATAGATGTTTATCCGCATTGGTCCATTCGCATAGGTGTTCATCCGCATTAGGTTCATCCGCATTAGGTCCATTCGCATGGGGTTCCATTCGTATAGGTGTTCATTATCACATTATCCATTCGCATGATGTTCAGTCGTCGGGAGGCCATGCGACTAAAGGGTGCCCAAACGCCCAAGTAGGCATGGTGTACCTGAGGGAAACGTAGTTTAATCACTGGCTTTCTGGGGAAAGTTCAGATGTGAGATTTGACATTGAAGATTCCCGTAAGTTCATGTAAGATGACTGTTGTGGCCTTAGAGGTCATGTTGGTGTATGATGTTGTATGATTATGTTTGATGTATGTTATGTATGTATGATGATGCCCTGTATGATGATGACTATGTATGATGATGTTCCTTTTATTATGTATGATTATTTTTCCCCTGGCTTTACATTGAATGTTAATGAATGAAATTAAAGTATTATGTAACGTAAAGTGGAAGATAATGAAAATAGGAACATGATGAATGAATGCATGCATTAATGAATGATGAAAGTAAAGAAAGTCTTGCAAGCCTTGTATGTCAGGACACTCCCCTTTGTAAGGTGTTAGCCCAACGGTGTGTGGGTTCGCTACCCCGGCAGGATGCACATTGAGGTCGTTCTTTGTGATTGACCATTTGTATGGATCCATTGTTACTTGCCTTCGGTACTGTGGCCAGAGGTGCGATGCTATAGAAGGTCTATGATAGGCTTCGGTCCAGTACCAACGAATGAAAGGGCATAGCACATGACAATGGTACACCTGAACTTTATCTTATGTACTATGGCCAGAGGTGCGGTGCACCGTAATGGAAGGTCTATGATAGACCAGGAGACTTTTATGTGTTTCCAGTTGACAGGTAATGATTGCTGAGGATGGCACGGGGCGGCTACTCAGCTTTTTTGGATGGCATCCATATTTATAATGCTTTTGTAATATAATGCAACATGTCTTTTTTAACATGATAATGATGTATTGTTTTGCAAAAGCTTTTATAATGAAATGAGATGTCTACGTTAAATGTTGCGCTGCAATGTTTTTATGAGATATAAATGTAAATATATGTTTTATGTGCAATGATTAGCCAGCTGTAAGCGTTCTGGAAATGGGGCCTTACAAGTTGGTATCAGAGCCAAAGTTTAAGTGAAACGGGTAAAATTTCAAAATAAACCTTAACTTAAATTGAGAATGGGACGGAAATGGAATGTATGCCAATCTGAGTAGCTGCGTGCCATCAGGTATTTTCATAATATTAACCGGTATTTTGTGTGCATGGTATGTGGCTATGTGTTGTTTGTGGATTTAAATACTGATGTAATCAGGACATGTAATACTTGGGGTATGAAGAGTAAAGTAAGTGGTTAATCATATCTGGCCACTATAATTAGGGACTTACTATACTTGACATAAACTGAGCTGTTCCCTTGAATGACCGTATTGGTGTTTGAATCTTTTAGTGTGCGTGTGAATGGCCGGTGGTAGATCTTCGAAAGCTTCACGTGGTTGAGGTCGTGGTGCTGAACCACAACCCAAGAGGGGAAGACCCAGAGTGGAAAAGGTGGTTCATGAAGTTACCGAGACTCCTCATTCGGAGGGTGGTGATTAGAGCGCCAATTTGAGAGCCTCGGTAAAGGAGGCTGTTGTTGAAGAAGTCCATTAGGTCATGCAGACGATCTTACTGTCTTTAGTGACCGAAGTTATCAAGGCCATACGGGAAGGGGAAAGGAAAGAGAGGAATAGGTCCTCGGGAGGACGGGAGAAACCGGAGCCTGAAACGGTTTTCTCTAATGATGATGAAGAAGAAGAAGAGCCCGTGTAGGAGGTGACACGAGGCTACAATTATGGCGAGTTTCAATTATGCAAGCCCCCTACTTTTGATGGTAATGGCACTATTATTGCTCACCGATGGGTGAGAGAAATGGAAGCTGTGTTAAATATCAGCGAGTGCCGGGAGGATCAGAAAGTAAAGTTTGCTGCTCATTCTTTTGTGGACTCGGCTCTATGCTAGTGGGACAATATAGTCCAAGCCAAGGGTAGCAGGGCTATTAGGAGAATAAGATGGTCGTAGTTGAAGAAGTTGGTGATTGAGGAGTTCTGTCCTCATAGGGAGATGGATAAGGTTGAGAGGAAGTTCCTGCAGCTGGAGGCGGGAACCATGACACATCAGCAGTACACCACGACGTTCAACGAAATGGCATGTCTAGTGCTGGATTAGGTGACGCCTCTATCACGGAAGATTAAGAGGTACATTCAGGGTTTGCCAGCGGACATTCGCCGACACATGATCATGGCCGACCGAGCATGTTTAGGTCGGTGGTGGATTTGGTAGGGAGATTGTACAATGAGAGAGTCGTGATGGTGGTGGCTGAAGGTAACAGGAAGGGTGGTGGTGATCGGAACTAGAATGGAAAGAGGTTTGGTCGGGGTGATGCCTCGACGGGTAATAAGAAGGCACGAGTGGACGACCGTTGTGTGGTCATATCGGGTGCGGGTTTGAAGAAGTGTGGTAGGTGTGGAAAAGAGCATAGTGGGGAGTGTAGGTTGGGATCGAACGTATGCTTCAAATGTGGGAAGGTGGGGCATATAGCGAAGGATTACCGTATGGTCCAATGCTTTAACTGAGGCGTGGAGGGCCACATAAGTAGGGATTGTAAGAAGCTGAGGGCTGAGGGTTCCGGGGTGAAGAAGACGGGGAGCGATGGATCGAGGGCGAGCGCTAGGGCATTCACCATGACACAGGAGGAAGCTAGGACAGACCCTGATGTTGTGTCTGGTATGTTTCTAGTGAACCAAACTTTAGCTTCTGTGTTATTCGATTCGGGTGCGAGTAAAAGTTTTATTTATGCTGCTTTCTGTGCTAAGCTGCCTGTTAGTAGTAGGCGTGTTGATACGTCGTTTGACGTAGAAACTGTCGTAGGTAAGTCTACCAGGATTTCTAACATGACAGAAGACTGTGATGTGAAACTTGAAGGTCATAAGTTTCCTGTTAGACCGTTCATGATGACCTTAGGTGGTTTCGATTTGGTTCTTGGGATGGATTGGTTAGTGGAATTCGAGGCGAGCATTGTGTATCATAGAAAGATGATTTGGTTGATAGCGCCCGACGGGAGTTCGGTAACGATTCATGGGGATCGGGTTACGACGATCCCGAAAGTAATTTTAATGGCGGTGGCGGGAAAGTGCATAAGGCGTGGATGTAGTGCCTACTTGGCCTATGTAAAGGATGTGGATACGCCAACACCGTAACTATCCGATGTACTGGTTGTGTGTGACTTCCCAGACGTGTTCCTAGAAGATTTACTAGGAGTGCCACCTGACAGAGATATTGAGTTTCAGATTGATCTGATACCGGGTGGCAACCTGTTGCCAAGGCACCGTATTGGTTGGCTCCGACGGAGATGAAAGAATTGATGGAGCAGTTGCAAGAGCTGGTTGATAAGGGGATCACTAGACCGAGTATCTCTCCTTGGGGTGCTCTGGTCCTGTTTGTGAAGAAGAAAGACGGTAGTATGAGGATGTGTATTGACTACCGTGAGCTGATCAAGTTGACGGTGAAGAACCGATACCCCTTACCGAGAATAGATGATTTGTTTGATCAGCTCCAAGGCGTCAGTTGGTTCTCAAGAATAGATCTTCGATCGGGCTACCATCAGCTGAAGGTGAAAGAGCAGGATGTTCCTAAAATAGCTTTTCGCACGCGTTATGGTCACTACGTGTTTCTTGTCATGTATTTTGGTTTGACCAATGCGCCAGCTGCTTTTATCCATCTGATGAATCATGTGTGTCGGCCTATGTTGGATAAATCAGTGATTGTGTTTATTGATGATATCCTAATTTATTCGAAGACCGATATTTAGTATGCCGACCACATTCGGGAGGTTTTGGAGACGTTGAGAAAGGAGAAGCTGTACGCCAAGTTCTCCAAGTGCGCATTTTGGTTGTGTGAAGTTTAGTTCTTAGGTCATGTAGTGAATCCTGACGGGATTATGGTGGGAACAACAAAGGTGGAGGCGGTGATGCAATAGAAGTCTTCTAAGACGCCATCTGAGATTCATAGCTTCTTGGGTTTGGCGGGCTACTACAGAAGATTAATCCAAGACTTCTCTAAGATTGCCTCTCCACTAACTAAGTTGACCCGGAAAGAGGTAAAGTTTGTATGGGGTCCAACTCAAGAGAAGGCGTTCGAAGAATTGAAGGCGAGGTTGACTCAAGCTCTTAATCTGTCATTACCCGATGGAAGTGAATATGTGGTGGTTTATTCTGATGCTTCCTACTTAGGGTTGGGATGTTTGTTAATGCAGAAAGGGAAGGTTATAGCCTATGTATCTTGATAGTTGAAGGTTCATGAGGTCAACTACCCTACTCATGACTTGGAGCTAGCAGCCGTGGTCTTTGCATTAAAGATTTGGAGGCACTATCTTTACAAGATGATTTTCACCATTTTCATCAACCACAAGAGCTTTAAGTACTTCTTTGAGAAGAAATATCCAAACATGAGACAGAGACGATGGTTGGAGCTTATAAAGGATTACGATTACGAGATCCACTACCATCCGGGCAAAGCTAATGTAGTGACGGACGTCCTTAGCCGAAAAGAGAGACCCGAGCCGATTCGGGTGAAAGCATATCAGCTGATCATGACCTCGGATGTGATGAAGCAAGTCAAGGAGTTCCAAGATGAGGAACTAAAAGAAGATCATCTTAACTCTTAGAGAATGAGAGGTCTGGTCGCAGAATTGGGTGAAAACACGCTTGGTGTTCGAACTCGATTCGGAAGGATGTGGATTCCACGTTTTGGGGATCTATGTATGAAGATCATGGATGAAGCTCACAAGACTCGATACTCTATTCATCCCGATGCTACAAAGATGTACCAATACATGAAGAAAGACTATTGGTGGCCGGGTATGAAGCGTGACGTGGTGGAGTATGTGAGTAAGTGCCTTACTTGCTTACAAGTGAAGACCGAGCATCAAAAGCCGTATGGGAAGATCCAACCTTTAGATATACTGGAATGGAAGTGGGAGCACATCACCATGGATTTCATTACAAATCTGCCGCGTACTCCAAAAGGGTATGATGCTATATGGGTGATTGTTAACTGCTTGACGAAGAGTGCTCACTTCCTACCGATCCGTGAGACATATTCATCTGAGAGATTGGTTGATCTGTTCATCAAGGAAATTGTAACTCGTCATGGTGTGCCGGTGTCTATTGTGTCTAATCATGACACCTAGTTTACATCCAAATTCTGGAAGAAATTCCACGACACTATGGGGATGAGGTTACACATTAGCACGGCTTATCATCCTCAGACTAATGGTTAGTCAGAAAGGACCAATCAGACATTGGAGGATATGCTTCGGGCATATGTGATTGATTTTAGGGGAAGTTGGGATGACCACCTACTATTAGTTGAATTCTCATACAACAACAGTTATCATGCCAGCATTGGTATGCCACCTTATGAGATGCTATATGGTAGGAGATGCAGAACACCCATTTGTTGGGGTGATATTGGTAATAAAGAGTTAGGGAGCGTCGAGGTGATCAAGGCTACGACATATAAACGTCGCAGACCGATCGAGTTCCAGGTGGGTGCCCGGGTTATGTTGACGGTCTCACCTTGGAAGGGAATCATCCGATTCAGAAAGCGAGGCAAGTTTAGCCCAAGGTATATAGGACCTTTCCGAATCATTGCTCGAGTAGGAGAGGTGGCCTATAGATTGGAGTTACCAGAGGAGTTAAGTGGAATTCACCCGACATTCCACATATCTCATCTAAGGAAGTGCTTGGGAGATGAAGATATGATTGTTCCACTGGAAGTTTATCGAAGTAGACGAACAACTCAATTATGTGGAGCAACCAGTGGCGATCACCGATCGAAAAGAGAAGAGGCTAAGAAATAAAGCGGTTCCTCTTGTGCGTGTACAGTGGAAGCACAGGAAAGGATCCGAGTCAATGTGGGAGACTGAAGAAGAAATGAGGCATCATTAATGATATTTGTTCGAGGAATAACAGGTTTCAGGGACGAAACCTATTTAAGGGGGGTGGACTTGTAACACTTGGATATTTTCTTTGAAGACGACGAAAGAAGAAAAAGAAATAAAGTCCAAAGTCAGGGGACCAAACTTGCCAAAAGGTGAGAATGTTTGGATGAGTGGGGAATAAGAGGGGAGGGCAGCCCACACCCTCCCCCACACCCACAAAATTCTGCCAAAGGAGAAAAAGAGAGAAGAGAAGGAGAAAAAGGAGAAAAAGCTTGGTTCGTGTGGATTCGAGCTGAAAATCAAAGTGTAACAGGTCTAATCGAAGCTCTATTTGTCGGTATTGTTAATATGAGTTCTAGGACCCCTCTTTTACACGTTTTCAACTGATTTGGGGCTGGAACACATAGTGTAAACCCGTTTTTGAAATGTGTGTGTTTGGCCCGTGTGTATGTGTTTGTGTGTGATGCGTTTGGAGTTTGTTTCTGGGCTTGTGTGTGCTTGAATGGTGTTGTGGTATGCATTCCGAAGGTTTAGGATGGTTGATTTGGGCTTAGAATGAGTTTGGAAGAGCTTGGAGATCTAAAATGGTAGATTGGGTTCGGGATGAACTGCATTCTGCACCAGTTAGGGCAATGTGATCGAATGGCATGCGACTAGAGGCCATACAGCCGAAAGGAAGGCAACTGAGGTTCATACGCATGCCAGTCATGCGACTGAGGTTCATATGCATGCTAGTCGTGCGACTGAGGTTCTTTCGCATGGGGAGTCATGCGACTGAGGTCCATACGCCTAGGTTCCATCCGCATTGGTCCATTCGCAAAGATGTTTATCCGCATTGGTCCATTTGCATAGGTGTTCATCCGCATTAGGTCCATTCGCATGGGTGGTCATTCGCACATTATCCATTCGCATGATGTTTAGTCTCCTGGAGGCCATGCGACTGAAGGGTGCCCACACACCCAAGTAGGCCTGGTGTACCCGAGGAAAATGTAGTTTAACCACTGGCTTTCGGGGGAAAGTGCAGATGTAAGATTTGACGTGGAAGGTTCCCGTAAATTCATGTAAGATGACTGTTGTGGCCTTAGAGGTCATGTTGGTGTATGATGTTGTATGATTATGTTTGATGTATGTTATGTATGAATGATGATGTCTTGTATGATGATGACTGTGTATGATGATGTTCCTTTTATTATGTATGATTATTTTTCCCTTGGCTTTACGTTGAATGATAGTGAATGAAATGAAAGTATTATGTAACGTAAAGCGAAAGATAATGAAAAGAGGAACATGATGAATGAATGCATGCATTAATAAATGATGAAAGTAAAGAAAGTCTTGCAAGCCTTGTATGTCGGGACACGCTCCTTTGTAAGGTGTTAGCCAACGGTGTGTGGGTTCGCTACATCGGGAGGATGCACATCGTTGTCTTTCTTTGTGATTGACCATTTGTATGGAACCATTGTTGCTTGCCTTCGGTACTGGCCAGAGGTGCGGTCCACCGAAATAGAAGGTCTATGATAGGCTTCGGTCCAGTACCAACGAACGAAAGGGCATAGCACATGACAATGGTACACCTGAACTTTATATTAGGTACTGTGGCCAGAGGTGCGGTGCACCGTAATGGAAGTTCTATGATAGGCTTCGCCATAGTACCAGGAGACAGAAGGGTAAAGTTCATGGTTTGATGGAAAGAAAAGATGTAATGATGAATGAACGAATGAAAGTACGAATGTATGAACAAATGGAAGTTAACGAATGAAGGATGAAGATAATAATGATATTATCTATGTGTACGTATGATGTATTATCGCATGGAAGTAAAGTATGATTTTAACAAAATAAAAGTATGTTTTATTATAAAACTAGAACTCACTCAGCAACGCTGACTTTTATGAGTTTCCAGTTGGCAGGTAATGATTGTTAAGGATGGCACGGGGCAGCTACTCAGCTCTTTTGGATGGAATCCATATTTATAATGCTTTTTTGATGTAATGCAACATCTATTTTGTAACGTGATAACAATGTATTGTTTTGCAAAAGATTTTATAATGAAATGTGATGTCTACTTTAAACGTTCCGCTATGTTGTTTATATGAGATATAAATGTAAATATATGTTTTATGTCCAATGATCAACCAAATGTAAGCGTTCCGGAAATGGGGCCTTACAATCAACATAGGTGATGTTGATAGAGTCTTTCTCACAAGAGATGTCACTCAAAGTTGTGCAGTTGGTGAGCTTTGTCTTTATTGCCTTGAACTCCTCTAGGGAGAGATGTTTGGAAGGCTGAGGGGATGATTTGGAAAGTTGTTGGGTAGGATGAGATGAGGTGGTTCTGGTATGATTTTTGGGTTGAAGGATGGTTAGTTTGTGTGGTTGAGGATATGGAATGGATAAAGGTAAAGGTGTGGGTTGAGGGGTGAAAGGTTCTGTTTTTATGGTGAATGGAGAGGGGATAGGTTCAGGTTGGGGTTGAGTGGCTGGTGTGAAGGTCATCCCTTGTACCTTCTGTACATCTCTCTCATTTTCCCTAATCGGATGTCAGCCTTGATTTCACTGACAATCCGCTTGAGTGTCGTTTCAGACATGGGACCCACCTGCCTTCCAGAGAAGCCGTGAGCTCGGAGATAGTCTTTCATCCAAGCTTTATCACCGGACTTCTTGGTTGCAGTGACCCATCCTTGCTTCTTCTTCCTTCTTCTTCTTCTCCTTCAACTTTTCTCTTGCAGCTCTTTTTCTCTCTTTCTCCATTTGAAACTGCTCTTTGTTGAAGAGCCAAAGGATCGTTTCATCATTGTGTGGAGACAACTCTTGAAGAAAGAAGCCTTTGGAGGTTAGGAAATCTCTCCTTTCCCTCCTATGCTACAAGTCAGCTTCCATCTATTCCTTTTCCTTTTCTTCCTCTGAGGCCAACGTTGTTGCTTCCTTCTGCAGTCTGGTTGCCTTTTCTAGTTCCACTAACTCTAATGGTAGCATGAGTGTTTCTTCATTGGCAGCTCCAAGCTGAATGAGCTGATCAATGATCTCTTCTCTCTTTTTGTTGTTGACAGCCTCCTGGTTCGCAGTAACTACTTTTGTACTGGCAGCTAACAACTTCCCAATTGGAAGTCTTCATTTTCTTTTCAACTTTTCAATCTTCTCCTCTTCCTGAAGCTCTTCCGCAGTCATCTTCTTCTTACCTTTGTTATCCTTTGAAGAGCTTGACTTTGGTGGTTCTTGGAGAGTGGATTCTGTTTGTGAGAGTGGCAGAGAGGGTGTCTGGGCTAGAGGTAGATCTAGAAAGTCCTCACTATTCACCTCAGATGCAAGTTCTAGGATTGCATCTGTGATGGTTAGATCCTCGGACAGTGAGAACAATCCTTCTGCAGCTTTCTTTTCAGCTTTGGAAGATTTTGATTGTTCTTCTGAGGCTTTATCTTCAACTTCAAAAGTTCGAGGAGGTGCAGATTCTGTCCCAATTATTTCAGTTGCTGGGCCATAGTCCTCATTCCCCTTCGAATTGAATCTCAGGTTCCATTTGGACCTTAGGTTGACCCACTTCTTCTACAGTGGTAGAAGGTGCACTTAGCCTCTAAAGCTCTTCTGCTCCAAAGTACATCATGGCCACATCAGGGCTTGGCAATCAATAGAGGATCTCAACAGAAACTTGGAAAATAGCCTGTAAAGATCTCTGAGCATCCTTGGGTCGATTTGAAGTACAACTTGGGATGGCTCAGACAAAGTTGTGAAAGGAGCTGAAAGTGTTGAAGTTAAAGTTTGGCTATGTGGGTCCTCAAGTGTTTGTCTCTGAACACTCTCCCCATTTTTGGTAGCATCATCTTGAGAGCTAGATGAGCTAGAGGAAGAAGTCAAGAAGACCTGAATAGGTACATGCCTAACAGATCTCTTAATCTGTTTCTCAGCTAGTTTAGCCTTGAGATTGTCAATCTCAAGTTGCTGAGTGGCAGACCTTTCTTCTAAAGTCCTAACCACTGATTCAAGGTTTAAGACTTTAGAAAGAAGTTCTTGAATAAGGAGTTTCATGCTTCCCTTATTTTCTTTTGAAGAATCACGACGAGATGAGGTAACACACCTATTATGTTCAGCCTCACCACCAGATGTGGTTTCTTCGCACCCTGGTTTCCCTTGCTTAATGATGTCTCTTTTAGAGGCATCAAAAGGCATGGTTGCCATAGATTTAGTCTCAGAGATATTACCAATGTCGATAAGATCCATTGAGGCAGCTTCTGTAGTGGCAGCTGAATCTACATGAGTCCCCTCCATACAAGTGGGACTCACCTTAGTTATAGGTTGCTGATGGGGGCTAGAGATAAGGGATCTCTCTAGGCTCTGTTGGTCTTGGAGAGGGTGTTATAGATCAACATCATTGCTATAGAGAGATGTTATCTCTTCATCAGTATTGAAGAGAAGGCTAGTGAAAGATAAGGAGGTTAAGCCTACTGACCTGGGACCTTGGTCAATGTCTACATGCATTGAGCCTCTGGTGGGGTTGTCCCTTGTTGGCTGCTTAGTAGAGTATAGATACTCATTCTGAGGGCTGTTGGCTTGAGTTTCGGGCTTTTGGGTTTGAGACTGAGGAAACTCAAAACCCAAATTGAGGTCAAAAGAGAAGGATGGTAAGACCTCAGACTGAGTGGGAGCCCATTGTTCCACTCTAGTCTTTTTGGATTGAACAGGAGGGGCTTGTTCAATCAGAGTAGATTGAACAAAGGTTTGTTTGGGGAGTCTCTTGTATGTGATGGTGATGGGGTGAGAAGGCAATGTATGCATTATGGAGGCAGTTGCTGGTGTGTGTTCATCACCTGTGGGGTGAACAGGGATGTCACCAGGAGCTATATGCATAATCATACCTGTAAGTAGAGAAGTGTACCTCCCAGTGAAGTTGGTGGAAACCTTCTTCAAAGTCTTGAAGATGGTTGGCCTCATTTAAGGGACAGTCAGAGCAGCTACACAGACAAGCTGACTCTGGTCTAGCTCATAGTTGATGATTTGTTGAATGAATTTGGGATACATAAAGAATGTTTCCCTCTGAAGATTCCCAATCAGATTGGTCAGCACAAATCTTGAGTAATTGAAGCGGAGGCCTCTCACCGGTCCATGAACTAAGCATCCTAGTTCATACGAGATTTGGTCCCATCCCCTAGACTTATTTGATAGATAGTGAAGGACAATGTGCAGGAGGAACTTCAAGTTGTAGGAGAAGTTAAATTTTTAGACCGTCGACCTGCTCACATCTCCACCATATCCCATGAGGATGTAAGTGCTGTCTAAATCTGTTTTGGGGAATTCTATAAGAGCTCTATTATCATGAAGCTCGAGATGCTCCCAAATAAGTTGTTCAGTAATGACTAACTCTTGTCCACAAATGCGGGACCTAATCACACGAACCCCATTTTGGGTTTCAACTTGACTGTTATCCCAAAATTCAGCCATTTGATTGGAGTAAACAATGGGATTAACAGTTAAGACTGTGTAATAGGATGATTGGGTGAGAAAGGAGATGATTTCTGAGAAGTCAGCATCTCTTGAAGAATCAAGAAATGAGACTTGGTTATGCTGAGGGTTGAGTGCCATTTTGTGAAAGATGAATTTGGATGAGTTTGAGCTTGGGTGAATTGAGACTGAAGGAAGCTTTTAGGGCAGTAAAAATTTAGGTAAGAGATGCAATTTAATAGTCGGGATTATTTAAAAGAAGGTGGAAAGGTGGTAATGGGGGTTAGGATAAGGTGATGTGATATTTTAGTGGATGAATTGATAGTGGCGGTAAGGTTTAATTCAATTAAATAATCCGACATCATTAACAAAATCTTTGTGTTGGATCAAGAAGAAGGCTAATGCAACTAAAACTAAGTCACTTAAGTAATTTTAATGCTGCATGCAAAGGCTTCCGAAGCTTAACATGAAACTTCCGAAGGTTGTAGAGTTCTTCCGAAGACAAAGTGAAAGATCAACTTCCGAAGACAGAACTCTACTGCCGAAGACAAATGCATACTTCCGAAGTTCAAGTCTTAAAAGAATAAACTGAAGACCACTTCCGAAGTATGATGAAAAGAATAAGTCCCCAAGCCTTGGAAGAAGCAGCCTCTTCCGAAGTATAAGTGGCTTTGGAAGTACTTACTTTTCCGAAGACATTTAACCTTCGGAAGACACTGCTATGAACTAGTCGACACAAGTATGGTCTCTGACACTCCGCTGCAGACTTCTGATACTACATGGCTTCTTCCTCAAAGAGCCATGTAGTTGACCATACTTTATTCCACTGTTCACCTTTTTATGATAGTACATGTTTCCAACTTTAGTTGGTGACAAAAGGTAAGTCAGGGACATGTCCTAACTACCATATCTAAGATAAGACTTTATCCGAGATACCTTAAACTATAGTCTTTTAGTATAGGCTTTAGCTAAAGGATCCCAGTTGCTATCAAAGTATATCCGGCTATAGGTAGTATTATATATAGGTTCTCTTTGTAACTCATTTCACATTGCTTGTAAGAGTCTTATATTATTGAGTTGAGAAGCAATATATAAAAGTACATTGAAAATTACTTTCTGTGTTCTATATTACTTTCTATATTGTGATCAACTCTTACGGATTCTTTCTATACCCGAGTGTTGTTCTAGGTGAGTTTGAGAGAAAATATTATGTTAAGTGACAAATATCGATCCTGCATTTGGTATGAGAGCTACTTAGGCTCTTGATTGCGTGATCTAATCATCCAAATCAACCTGTTTTTACTCCTCCCTTCAACTCACTCACTCAAAATGGCCCTTAACAAATCCGAGGTAGAGATGGAAACAATGACAAAAGCTCCCATCATTACCCCTGAAAATTTCATGTCTTGGAGTAGAAGAATGGAAGGCTTCATTAGATACCAAGATAGCAAAATGTGGAACTCTATTGTCAATGGCCGGTATAAGCCAAAGGTGGAATCACCCGGTGGAAACGGTGCCATGATAGAAAAGGCTGTCGAGGACAATTCTGATGAAGACAGAAAAAAGATGGACATCGACAACAATGCTATGACTATTCTCATGACTGCTATACTGAACTCAATTATGGTGGGGTTTGAGCATTGCAAGACTGCCAAAGAATTGTTTGATGCACTTGCTCAGATGTATGCAAACTCCAACGAATCAAAGAAGGACTCACTGAAGCAGCAGTTCGAGAACTTCACTCACATTACTGGAGAGACCCTCAGCCAGCAGTACTTCAGGTACATGGATCTTATCTCTTCTCTTCAGCCTGTGAAGATCACTACCAAACTTAGAGATCTTACCAGAAAGTTCATGAGTGCTCTTCCCAACGTGTGGACATTCTACTGTGTCTCTATCAAGAGAACAGAAAACCTGAACACTCTCACCATGGCTGAACTCTATGGCATCCTTGATGGATATCGCCTAGAGATGGAGAGTAAGAAGGGCCACCAAACAAGCAGACCCATGAGTCTTCCTACTAGCAATGCTTTAATGTTTGATGAAGGCTCATTAACCCCACAACCTCAACATTACTTGACCTACCAGCAACCATCCTGCTCTTCTGGACCTTACATCACTTTCTCTGAGACTCCAAGGTCTCAACAGGCTCAACACAACTCCTTTGAGGAAAGTTGTGCCTTTGTCTCAAGAAGTGGACACTCAGGTGATTTTCAATACTGTTTTAATGATCTTGAGTGTTTCAGTCCAGACGATGTAGAGTACGTGGACATTGTCCAACAGATGGCTCTATTAACTTACAGAGCGAAGAAGTTCTTTAAAAGAACAGGAAGGTATTTCCCTCAAAACCCAACTACCAGCAAGTTCGGGTTTGACAAGACCAAGGCAAAGTGTTACAACTGTAAGCAAGTGGGTCACTTTGCAAGGGAACCCAAGTGGCTCACAAGACCAATCCAGGAACCCCACAGGCCTCCACACATCACTCAACCTCAAAGCCCACTGAAAAGTCAACTGAAACAACTGCAATGGCTCAAGATGTTGACTGGAGCTTCATGGTACAGGATGTGACTCCTGCTCAAGCTCTCATGGCTGGAACAGACGATGTCCAGGTATATGAACATCTCTGCACTCTAGCCTATATAGCTAAAATTAAACTTTATCAGGATTACAATATAGAAATCAGATCTAACATTTAGTCTTTAAACATCTTAAAATCTGATTTTAAAAGTGCTGAATCTGATTATCAAAAGAATGTTAAGGAGTTAGAGAAAACTGTGTCTTTTGTAAAACATGAACACACCAATTACAAGACTCAAATCAAGGATCTGATATCCAAATTGTCTGAGGCTCAAGCTCAGCTTGTCACTGCTATGGCTCAGGCCAGGAAGCATGCTATTTCTAAGCAGAACTTCCAATCTATTCTTGCATCATCCTCCCATTCCAAACTCTGTTATCAGGACAAAGGAGGGTTGGGTACCATTGAAATTGCTCCACCACACTCCTATGAGTCTATTAAATAGCCAAGATGTGGTATTGAGGAGCAAGAGGTTCCAACTGCTGACCCTTCCTCACTAGAGTTGAAGGATGAAGCAACAATAGTGGCCACCACAGGGAAGGAACATGTAGATGTACCCATATCCTCCTGTAAAGACCAAATCCTAACCACTAAAGCTAGAAGAAGCAGAGCTAAAGCTGCTAGAAGAACTACCAAGAAGGTGGATGAGTCTAAAATGAAGATTGACCCCAAGCAGAAAGGTGTCTTTATCTCAGCTGGATTCCAAGGGTTAGGTACTTCTGATTCAGGAAAGGAGTGTAATACCAGCACTCCTGTCCTACCAAAGGATTAGAAGTTGAAGGGAAAAGTTGCTGATGAAGAAAAGAAACCCAAGAAACAACAACCCTCAGTTTCCCAAAAGACTAACATTACATGAATCATGTGTGGTCTACAAAACCACATGGCAAAAGATTGTTATTACAATCCTACAAGCACACATTATGCAAATAATGTTAGAAAAGAAGGAGTCAGGGAAGGTTTCACATTTGGACCTTTTCATACGGTTCAAGTGTTGAAGAAGGGAAAGCTAGTTTCCAAAGCCAGGTTGCTTTCGGAAGAAACTCCTTCTTCCAAAGGGAAAATGGCTTCGGAAGCAAAAGCTACAAAGGTTCAGAAGAACAAGAAAGCTCCCTTGAAACCATCCCAGAAGAAGACTGCTTCGGAAGAAAAGGTGGTGAAG
>BJCM01212599.1:0-12818 GCA_018326385.1 Flaveria bidentis
TTAGAAAACCCATTTTCTAAATTGGTGTAGATATTTGATTGAATGATCATATCATCAATTAAATACCAATTGGTGTTTGCTAAGCTTGTTATTGGGTATAACCCGACTTGGATCACAACGTACTAACCGCATCAATATTCTAGGTGTCTTGGGCATAAAGAATCCTACAATCTCCCACTTGCCAAAGATTTATAGTCTAGGTCCCCATTTCTAATAACCTAAATCCCTATAGTTATGGACTATCATACCAATCTGTCACACCCCAACCTTAACGGCAGAATCGTCGAGGTGTGAGGGTAAAGATTGTTCACAACCAGATAACGCTACCATTAAATTTAAATATTATTATCATAAGTTTTAAAATGAAAATTATAATCCATAAGTCTTAAAATAAAACATAGCATAAGACAAATATCTATGATAAATTATTCATTTTTCCTAGGTCCAAATCCTAGGTGTGAGCACGCTTCAAGAAGATCATCAAACATGAGCATTTCTTGAAAATGTTAAAAATAAAAGGTGGTGAGTTTCCATGGGTTAATCATACACACACACACACACACACATATATATATATAAACCTCGGCTTTAGCACCAAATAGGCTTGTTAGGCCCATAGATCTATGATGTCGCCACGCTAGCAATAGTTATTGATTGTCAACATATAATGTATATCATATAACACTCACAATAATACAAATAACCATGACAAAACGTAAAGATGAATTGCATGTGCGTTACAAGTAATAAAAAAATGGTTTACAAGTGTAAGTTTATAAGTTAACATTTTTCAACCCAAAAGGTGAGAAATAATATAAAAAGGGGCATGAAAACTCACTTGACGTATATGTGTATACGATGATAATATGAATAATAAACGATGTTCCAACGAATTCCTTTACAAGGTACGTAAATGTATATATTTACAAGATTTAAGTTTAATAATAAGTTTAACGATTTAATGAGAACTAGGGTTTCAAGTGGAGTTTGGGGCTTTGTCAAAAGAATTAAATTTAACAAATAGAATGACTTATATTTTCTTGAAATAAATGAAAAAAAGTATACTATTTGAGTATTTCATATAAAGAAATAAAAAGGAAAACATGTAACACCCAGATATTTTAATAAACAAGAAAAATGGAGTAAAGGGAAGAAAAAGAAAGAAATATAATTTAACCCAAGTTAAGGAGTTAAATTTGTCAAAATGACAAAAAGTATAAAAGTTAGTGAATAAAGCAACCGGATTTTGGTAGAGATAGAAAGAAGCAGAGAAAGCGCATAGAATTGAAGAAATAAGACGAAGAATTCGAATTCAAGGTAAGAATTCTTAGTTTTAGAATGATCATGACTGGCCCATGCCTCGATTATTTGCTTTTGTGTGTTTAGGTGTGTTCGGGTATGTGTTTTGGTGGGTTTTAGGTCGTTGAACTCATAGTGCAAACGGGTTTGAAGAAGTGATACTCGAAGGTTGTCTAAGGTGAGTTCTAGAACCCTCTTTTTACAGATTTTATATGATTTTGGGGCTGGAAATGCATGTTTAAATGTTTTTATTAATTATGGGTGTGTACCCGTATGTTATGTGTGTATGAATGCGGGTGGGGTATGATTTTGTGTGATTTATGATGTTATGATGATGCCATGTTTTTGTTTTGCTACTTAAAATGTAAGAATAAGCTTAGAACATGTTGGTATGATGATAGGGACTAAATTAGGATGACATTGTGAGTGTTGGTTGCACATGCACCTGAAAATGGACCATGTGCCCAACGGTTAGAAACCGCCTAAGTGTCCCATGCGCCCAAAGCTCATGTGCCTAAATAGTAACCATGCACCAAAAATAGGCTGAATTTGCTTAGGTGTCACAGACGTCTAGAATTCCCATGCGTCTAGATAGTGCCCATTCGCCTAGAATTTTCCTAGATAGATTAAGTGATGGGCCATGCACCCAAGTAGTGCCCATACGCCCAGAAGTTCACCATGTGCCTAAGTGTTTCTCATGCGCTTGCATAGTGCTCCTGTGCCTAAGACTTAGAATAATTTCTGAAATTTTGGGAAAAATTTGAAGTATAGGCTTTGACTTGGGATGTTCCCGGAGGTGATGTAAAATGACTTTTGATAATGGGTGATGAATGTTATGTCATGTATGTTGTGTATGATGGTGTTATGCTTATGCATGGCTATTTTATATAATGTTCCTTATTATGTTCGTTTATTTTCAGTGGCTTTATGTGGTATTGTTATGAATGTAAATGGAAAGTATTATATAACGTAAAGTTGAAGATAATAAAAAGAGGATCGTAATGAGTGAAAGAATGCATGCATTAATGAAAGGAAGTAAAGAAAGTCTTGCAAGCCTTGTATGGAAGTTCACACCTAATGAAGGGTGTTAGCTCAACATTGTGTGGGTTAGCTATCCCAGAAGGATGCACACTAGGGTTAAATCCTTATTATTAACCATATGTATGGGACCCTTGTTGCATACCCTAGTACTACGGTCAGACCACCAGGCACAATGTACAGAGGTCTATTTATAGACCTCGGCCCAGTACCCGCTTTATGCATGACGCTGGGGTATAGCACATGGCATTGGTCTGGAATGTAAAGAAGTAAATGACAAATGTACGTAAGGTACGGAAAGGAAGAAAATGAGTGATAACGATGATGTATGATGATGAATAAATGAAAGTTAATGAATGATGATCGAAAGATAATAATGATATTATCTATGTGTACGTATGATGTATGATCGCGAATGAAAGTAAAGAAAAGTTTTAAATGAAAGTAAGGTATAATTTATTATAAAACTAGAACTCACTTAGAAATGCTGACTTTTATGTGTTTCCAGTTGTCTGGTAACTGATTGCTGAGGATGGAACGGGCGGCTACTTGGCTTCTTTTGGATGGCATCCACTTTATATAATGATAATGTTATTGCGATGTAATGCAACAAGTTATTTTGTAATCTGTCAACGATGTATTATTTTGCAAAAGCAATTATAATGGTGTGAAATGGTTTAAATGTGTTTCCACTGCAATATTTTAGTAATGGTAAATGTAAATTATATGTTTTTATGTGTAATGATTGAGCAACTGTAGGCGTCCCGGGAACAGGGCCTTACAAAACATTTTTCATAATTTGTAAAGTATAAATATAAAGTTTAAATAAACTTTTATAATTATTTGAAATAATCATGACTTAAACAATAATTTGAAGTCAATGTTTGAACCAATAATAATTTAGTGGTTTAAACTATTATTTAAAGTCTATTTTTTTATAAAAATATACTAATTATAACATTTGTTTAGAATATTTAATAAAAATATGAATGTATTATAAGTAATAAATTTACAGAAAATAGTAAGGTGTCTTTAAAAATAAACAAAGTTTATAAAACTGTTGTTGGTCCATTTGATCGATTTGCAGTACAAATGAGATAGTGATTCATTTAATATCAGATACAATAAAGAGATAACTAAGATGAATAACAATAAGAACAACATCAATGTCAACAAATAAGAACAATAATGATCAATACCATTAATAATAATAAAACACAAGTGTATTTCAGTGAATAAACTGCTTACAAAGGGCTCTTGCAACAATGATAATCCATTAGGTTTTTTGCAAGTTTTACTAATAGTTTCACTAGACTACAAAACTACAGTTTTACTCATAGTTTCACTAGACTACAAAACTAAAAAAAATGAACATCATACAACATTTAAAATAACATTAAACCTATTACAAAGTAATATAAACATAATCTAATCTAAAGTGAGTCCAACCTATACTTGATCTTCAATACTCCCCCTAGGTTGGATCTCACCGCCTTCACTTGTCTTGATTTGTCTAGTCAGTTCTAGTCTCTCTTGCTACATCTGGTGTATCTTTACCTGCTCCTGTAGCTTCTTCCTTGGGGGTCTTTGACATA
Organism: Flaveria bidentis; assembly: GCA_018326385.1. NCBI lineage: Eukaryota > Viridiplantae > Streptophyta > Magnoliopsida > Asterales > Asteraceae > Flaveria > Flaveria bidentis. Next base: position 3,933 of record BJCM01212599.1, read on the forward strand.
GATTCTCCCTAGTTAGCCTAAGTCTCCCCCACTGCCGCTGAAATGTCTTCATTAGCTCTTGCAGCACCTTCCTTGAGATCTTTAGCAACTGATTCACTCTGGTCACCTCCTACTTCATTAACTCCCTCAAGACGAGCACTAGCTTGCTAAAACTGTCTTGATAAGTCCCTCACATCCATATCTAGCTCATCATGTGCTCTCTCTCAGCTAGCTCCTTCACCTCTCTCCTCACACCTCTAACTTTATTCGCCACAGTCATAAACAGACTGGCTTCTTTTCTCGTCTCCTCCCCTGCCCCTACTTTTATGTGGTTTCAGAAAGAACTAGCAGGTCTTCATCACAAAATCAAAGTAACTCCATCAGATCAAACAATTTGAACTCAACCCCATTCTTCACCCTGACCACAGCCTCCCCGTGTTGTTATCATAGAACCATTTCTCAAAGTTTTGTCATTCTGGGGGAGGGGATATGACAATCTAACCCTATTCACTATCTTTACGGGTTTTACCCTCAACACAATCTTTCCTTTCCCCGTCTCCCAATCCTTATCCTTTTTGGATCGTCTCCTTTCAACCTTCATAAACCCGAATGACTCAAAATTGTCATTCACTCCATTCCTGATCTCCTTTTCTAATAATGTGGCTCTCTCACTCAGATGAGCATTAAGCAACGGCAGCACTGCTAGCATCCTCAAGTCCCATTTAGGCAATGTCTTGAATGACTTCCTCTTATGCAGATTAGTAATTATGCCCCCTCTCCTATTTATCATAAACATTTTGAGGCTAGGGTTATATTCCAGCTAATGATTCCCTTATCAGCCTCAGAATTACTCAACGCTTCCATGTTTTAGAATAGGGGAATTTGCTCTTCAGTCCCTTTCTCTCTCACAAACCACTCTTCCTTCTCCATCTCAAACACATCTCCGTCATCATCACCATTCTTAGAAACATAAGTTAGGGGTCTCTCATCAACCTCATAATATTCATGTTCAGAATCATAGTCAACAATTGCTTATCATCTTCATCTTCATCAATCAATCCCTTCTTAGCAGCTTTTTCAACATTTTCAACAAGTTTCTCTCTCACCACCTCTTCACCAACCAAATCTTTCTTAAAATCAAACTATATGTTCACAAAACCAGCCTCCAATATCTCTTCAGCATTCTCCACATTCTCAGTCTCCTGCCTTACTCCAAAACCTCTTGCTTTCTCAGTCGCTACACTAGATGTGCCCTCTCCTGCCAAGGAGGAAGTACCCACATTAAGAAATGAGTACTTGGAAGTGTTAGTCAAATCATCTAACTCAGGTTGAGTTAGCTGATTGGGCAGGTCAACTGTAGTCTTCAGTTCATTTACCTCCTTAAGCAATCTCTTAATCAATTTATTTTGATCTACCAACAACTTGGTCATGCCATCAATCACCTCATCCTTTTGATTGGTAAGTTTGGTTTTGATCATACTCAACTGGTTAGCCAGAGATGTATTGACTTTCTTATCACATCTTCATCCAAACTGGCTCTCTCATCCCTCCTTTAGGACTTAATGAAAGATTGATGTTTGTGTTTAGTCCTTCTCTCAGCTTCTCCCTCGTCAGCTTTCTTTATGGACCTCTTTTCTTTCTCAACCCTAGCCTCCTCAACCATCTCATGCACTTCATCCTCAAAATTATAATCCTTCTCTTTTGCATATCTTTTTCTTTTCTTAATAGAATAAGTCTGTTTCACGCTTGTCTCTTCAGCCCTTTTCTCCTTAGACCAATTAACCCTCCTAATATAGTTCCATCTCTCCTGAGGGTACATGTTTTCCCAAAGATGAGTAATCTTTCAAGTGAAGTCATGACGGATAGTGCAGTAGTCTGTAAAATGTGGGTATTCATCTATACTAATCTTTTAACCTTTCCATGTCTGGGAATGTTATGCATAAGATCATTAATAATTATCTGAAGAAATCGAGGATAAAGCAGCCACTTATCCTTCTTCAGTGCCATAACATTTTCAGCCATACAATCAAAAATCAAACGAGCAATGTTGGTCTTCCTCCCTCTGCAACAGATCACCATATCTTTAGCCCAATCCAAATTCAGCCCGTCTGATCCACCTTTACGGTGATCTAAGCACATAATAAAATCATGAGCTATATATCTCCATTCCTTAGAGAGGAAGGACTTCTTGATCTCCTTCCTTGTCCTAAAGGGAGGTCCCTCATAACCCATCGACTAAAAATCTTTAAATACTTCCTAATCTGACAATATCACCTCCTCCCTTGTGTCCTCATCTAGCCTTAGCACCCTCGATATGACCTCAGTAGTAATGACAATGTTTTTCTCCATCACTTTAGCCACAATCCTCTGTGAATTGGCTCTCGTGTCATAATCAACCATCTGCCAAAAATCTCTGATATTTAAGTCATATATAGTAGTCGAATGTGAGATCGCATAGGAAATTGGAGAACTTTGCAACCAACGTATGCAATCTCTAAAACTAGCAGCTCTCGGATGAGTGTCGTCCAAAATAGCAGTAATGTTGTTCCTCTCATCAAGCTTTAGATTCGCCATTTAATCTTAAAACCAGATGAAACACATTAGAATTGTAAATTAAACAATATATTAAAGACAAATAAGAAAAATATTAAAATTAAACTAAAAACAAATTAATTTCAATGGCCGAAATTATAGTTTCGCAGGATGAATTTTTTAGTTTTGTCAGGCAAAAGAGTAACTTCGGCAATAATTAGTTATTAGTTTCAGTAGCAATTAGTTATTAGTTTCGGCAGCAATAAGTTATTAGTTTCGACAAAAAAATGTAGTAAATTCAACTAGTTGATATTATAGTTTTGGCGTAGTGAAACTGAAGTTCTCTCGGACAGCATGACTACATAGTTTCACTGAAAAACCATTAACTTTTGTTCAGTTTCATTGACTATGGGTACTTTCACAGTAAGAACTACAAAGGTACCGTAGAGTCTCAATCAAATAATCCTACAATGTTGCCATAAAACCTAGATTAATCTACAGTCCTGAGTTTGAAACTCACTTGCGAATAGAAATCAACGGTCAAACAAGTAACAAAAGCATAGGAAATCAAAATAGCATGAAGATTCTACGGAGAAACCCTAGAACGACTAAACACTCAAATGTTTGAAAATGAGAAAACAATTTCACAAATTGAGTTATATAATACATAGTTTCGTAGGCAGCGAAACTATAGTTTTGCCCGGCGAAGATGCAATTTCACCATGCAAAACTCTAGTCGAAACTGACCATGCAATGCGCTAAAGAACTGGCAAAGCTATAGTTTCGCCGTGCGAACCTACTAGTGAAATTATAATTTCACTGCAAACCGAAAAAATTTAGATATTTAATCTTATTTCCCTTTCTTTAATAGATTGACTGGGTGTGAGATTGATATTCTCACAAGGATTGAATATGATGATTGAGTTAATGATTGTATGGCGGAATCAAACAATCAAGAAACAATTAATGCAAGAAATACTAATAAATGCACTTTTATTAATAAAGGTGATTGATTACAATGAATGCTAGGGTTTGGCATTAAACAGTAACACTACACTTGTAGAACATAAGACTAATAAAAAATATTCTGATTATGTATCAATAGTCACCTCACATATGAGGTTTTCTATTCTATGTATAGGCTAACAAGATGCTTTTTACAAAATGACTAAACTACCCCTGACCTATACATCAGAACTAGTCTAAGTCTTCATCCGTATTTCTTTGTTCATCCGCATTGACTAATGCGGATGTGTTAATCCTGATCAGCATTTCTTCTTTTGTCTTCATCATTAGTGTTTGCTCATTAGCATCGACAAATGTGGATGAACAAACACATGCGCATTTGTTCTCGGGCATCCATATTAGGTAATACGGATGTACAAAACTTGTCAGCATTTCTTTTAGGCTATCCGCATTTGTTAATGCAAAAGAATAAACACTTATGCGCATTTGTTCTATGTCTTCCGCATATACAAATGCGGTTAGCCAGACTTGTCTTCTTTGTAGATTCTTCATCCGCATTGATGTTTGGACTTGGTGGGATTTCCAGTAGAACAACCATCAACCCACCACTTGAATTGGCATGTATGATCCTTTCAGGGTCAAACAATACTCCCCCTAAGGATTATACAGCCTATGTTCTTCAAGGGATAGATGGTGGTTGAGGTTGGGAAGATTTTGTTGGGTCTTGTGGAGGAATAAGAGGTTCTGCTAAAGATGGATCCAAAATGGCATTTATCATGTTGACAAAGTCATTTGCATCAGACATATTCTCTCTATCCAGCACATGGATCTTCATTTGGTTTGTGGTGTAGATGGCTTCTAAGGGTAACTTCTTAAGAGAAATTAGTTCCATATAGACACAGTAGACAGTCCATCTCTATGTATCAATAAAGCTCCATCCACATCTATGTCTAGCTTCATAATATTCCCCAATTGAAGAGGAGCCTTCTTTTTCTTCCTCTCATTTCTCTTAGCACTGATTTGATCATATGCTATTTTTAGAATTTTAATCTACTTTAAGAAGAAGTGCATGTATTCTTCTCCCAGCTTATTGGTTATTTCTCTGAAGTGTCTAGTGTATATGTAGTGGATATTGGATTCAACTAGCAATCTCACCGCATATTCACTAAACAATCTAATCTTAGCACCTTCCTTTCCTCCCCATATTCGCTCAATTACTAACTGTAGAGAATTTATGAAGAGGCTGATGCAACCCAAACATCTAAAAGTCTTTCTGCATGCATGCTGCACAAGTACTGAAGAAGAATGCGTAGGAAGTTTTACACTTGCAATAGAAAATACTCTAAGCGTAAAATCTTCTGAAGCCAAGACAAATATCTTCCGAAGCCAAAGATGAAGTCTTCTGAAGCTTCAGAAACAAAGTCTTCTGAAGCCTCAACTCTTGAAGATAGATTTCTTCCGAAAACTTTTAGTAACATGCTTTATCTGATGTACTTTTCCATAAAGCTGCGCTGCATCTCTATATAGTCACCAACTTTATATGAGTTGGTGAAAAGGTCCATGCTTTTGGTAACTGTACCTTGAGGTCTTGAGTCTGTAACTTTCTACTTCATGTACTTTATTCTTTTTGTAATAGATAAAGATGTGAGCCCTGGCATGTCATAGTCACTAGTCAAAAGGCAATCTGCCTTTTGACTCTACAACTGATTTTATTTGTGTCTAGTCAATTGTATCCAGCTGGCTTTCATAGTATGATTGACTGTAGGATGTATTATAAGTATCTCATGCTCTTGTATCTTTCCTTTATGCTTAGAAACACTTGTAATAGAACCTAGAGAAAGCAATATACTGCATTCTTGAAAACTATATACTTATGCTCTTGTGTTCTGTCTCTTAGATTACTTGTGTTATTAGTGTCTTATTGTGGTTGATCCAGTTTACTGTTTAATTAAGTTCTAGTTAATCTCTTCTTTGTGTTGTTGTGTTGTAAGTGAACCCCCTTCACCAATCTTGCATTTGGTATCAAAGCTTTCCAGGCTCTTGATATAAGATCTCACCATCTTAAGATCCTTCACACACACAAATACTAAACTTTTCAAATGGCGGCCATTTCCAAGACTGATATGGAAACTGGAACCATGAACAAGACCCCACTGATCACTCTTGATGACTTTGATAACTGGTGCCTAAGAATGGAAGGTTTCATCAGGTCTCTAGACTCAAGAATATGGGAGTCTGTTGAGAATGGACCTTACATTCCTAGAACCCCCTCTACTACTAGTGCTGGTATGATCCCCAAGGTTGTGGCAAACTACTCTGATAAATACAAGAAGAGAGTAGAGATTAATAGAAAAACCATGACAGCCCTTTAGACTGCTCTTTCAAACTCTATATACAGAGGTTTCAAGAAGTGCAAAATAGCTAAACAGTTGTGGGATGCAATAAAACTGATGTATGAGGGTTTCTCTGAAGCCAAGGAGAACAAGAAGGATCTCCTGAAGCAGCAGTTTGACAACTTCATCTACAAAACAGGTGAAACCATGACTCAGCAATACTTCAGGTATGTTGAGATTGTGTATACCCTTGTGGATGGAGGAGTTCCTCTTGAGAACAGGGACATTGTAAGGAAGATCATGTCCTCACTTCCTAGGCAGTGGACACACTACTGTGTGGTGATCAAGAGGACAGAAAATCTAAAAACTCTTACTCTGACAGAGTTATATAGGATTCTCAGTGGCTACCATCTGGAGATAAACATGCAAGGTTCATCTGTCAACTCCAACAAATGGGTTCAGCCATGCATGTGGTTGAAAGGGATAGCATAGAACCCCAACATCATCTTATATGTTCCCCCAAAAATTCACCAAAGGATCCTTTCATCACCTTCCCAGAGACACCAAGGGAGAACTACACTCAAGGAAGCCCATTCCAAGAGACAAGCTCTTCTCAAGCCTTTGTGTCTTCTTATGAAAGTTGTGGCAGCTTTCTTTTCACTCTTGAAGACCTGGACTATATCCATCCAGATGAGATGGAGTACATGGAGATAGTTTAGCAGATGGCTCTTCTCACTCACAGAGCCATGAAGTTCTACAAGAGGACAGGAAGGAAGTTTCCAAGCAATGCAAAAAGTGGAAAGTTTGTCCTGGACAAAGGCAAAGTTAAGTGTTACAACTGTAACTTGATGGGCCACTTTTCCAGGGAGTGTAAAGCACCTAGAACAAATGGTGGCCAAATATAGTCCAGACCCAACTACACTGACAAAGCTACCCAAACTGAAAAGCCAAAGCAGCAAGCTGCTGTTGCTGTTGAAGAAGGAGGCTTGGACTAGAGCTTTCAGGTGGAAGATGTTTCTCCAAACCAAGCACTGATGGCAGATCATGATAAAGCTAAGGTATTGGAACATCTCTATACACTTGAATGCATTGATAAAGTTAATAGATACAGGTCCTATAACATGGAAATAAGATCTGATCTTGAGTCCCTAAACATTTTAAAAACTGATTTTAGAAAGTCTGAAAATGTTTATAAACTGAAGATAGAGGACATAGAGAAAACTATTTCAGTTCTAAAACATGAGCACACAGATTTTAGGACTCAGATCAAGGATCTCATAACCAAGCTTACTGAGTGCGAGGCTGAGCTTGTGATCAGCAAAGCCAGGGCAGACAAATGTGTTCTTGAATAAAAGACCTTCAAGAACATGATATCCTCATCCATGCACAACATGGTGTGCTATCAAAACAAACAGGGAGTAGGATCAAATAAGATAGCTCCTCCACACACAATCTTGTCAGTAAGATCTCCTAGGTGTGAAACTTGTGAAGATGAGCTTCCTCTCATAGATCCTTTGAGTGAAGAGGATGAAGAAGTGATAGTGAAGAATTCCTCTGAAAGAGTGTAGAGGAGGATTCTATGAAGGGCCACTATCCTTCTGAGGAGAAGAAGAAGACTGTGATGACCAAGTCAATGAGAAAGAACTTGATCAGGAAGAGCAAAAGAAAAGCAAGGAAGGCTCAAGAGATCAAGGCTACTTTTGACTCCAAGCATAAGCAAGTTTTTATCTCTGTAGGTTTTGAAGTAGTAAAGACTGAAGACATCAACCTAAACTCTTCTACTAAGAGTTCTGGTTCTTGTTCAAATCATCTCAGTTCCAAGAAGAAGACTGATATGCTATGTACCACTGCTACACAGCCTGGACCATCAAACGCTAATAACAGTTCCAAGCACAAAAGGACTATTTCAGTATCTTCAAAGATGAAGGTGGAGAAGGGATGTGACCAAAGTCAGTCTTATTCCCAGCAGAAGACATTTGGGAAGAAGAAAATGGAATGTGTTATGTGTGAGAGTACTACTCATCTTGCTAAGGATTGTCCATACAATCCTAAAGGTACTCTTCACATGACCAAACCAAGGACTTCCAAGAGTTCCAAGAAGATTCAAGCTTCGGAAGGAAAATCCGTTTCCTTCGGAAGCTCCAAATCTAAGAAGGCAAGTGGAAAATTGTTTTCAGAAGAAAAGTTGGTCTCAGAAGAAAGGAATACTTCTAAAGCACTAAAGTCTACTGCAGTGTCTGCAGAATCTTCCGAAGGATCAGTTATCAAAACTTCCTAAGTATCAAAGATTCCGAAGTTCTAAAAAAGACCAAGTGACTGAAAATTCTCCATCCACAACAGCTCAAGATCCTCTTAGCATAACCATAGGATCTATTACTGTTGAATTACCTTCTGTTTCACTTTGTGAGCCCAAGATAAGTAAGGCTTGGGTTTCCAGATGTAACTAATCATTTTCTTTGTGGAAGGACAGCTCAGGACAAACAAAAATGTTTGGATCATTGACAGTGGTTGTTCAAGGCACATGACAGGCAATAGGTCATTACTTTAGAACTTTGAAAGGATTGATGGAGGAGCAGTTGCTTTTGGAGGAGATGAAGGTGGTTACATTTCTAGAAGGGGCAAGGTCACAAATGGTAAGCTCAGCATTGGAAAGGTAAAGTTTGTCAAGGAGCTTGGGTACAATCTTTTAATTCTATCCCAATTTTGTGATCAGAGTCATAACATGCTTTTTACTAAGCATGAATGCATTGTTCTCAAGCCCGGGGAGGTTATTCCTCATGAGCATATCCTGCTTAAGCCCAAGGAAAGGGAACATGTACAAGATGGACTTGCAAGAAACATCTCCCTCTGGAGAAGTTTCATGCTTTCTGTCTAAAGCCAATAGTGATGAGTCTTTCCTGTGGCATAAAAAATGTGCCATGTAAACTTTAAAAACATGAATAAACTTATTAAGAATGATTTAGTAACTGGAATGCCAAAGAAAGAGTTTACAAGTGATGACCATTGTGTTGCATGCCTGAAAGGGAAGCAACATAAGATATCTCACAAGCCTAAGGAAAGGAACTCAATCACTACA
>BJCM01212605.1:0-18962 GCA_018326385.1 Flaveria bidentis
AAATTTAACGTTACGGATTATTTTGTGAAGGCTTAGTTTGTGGTCGATGTGTGAATATATATATATATATATATATATATATATATAGCCTTCACAAAATAATCCGTAACGTTGAATTTACATTGAATGTTGCAAGTTTGTGCACCCAAAATCAATGATAAATGAGAAATGATGATCAAGGTACAAGATAACAAACCTAAGGACTCGAGTAACGGCATCCCTGACTTTTTGCCATCCTACATCTTATTCAGTTCAACATTTCTTTGACAAGTACCAAGTGGGACCTAGTTGATTAGAATGGTGTCTCTCTCTCTTTTCTTCAAAACTCTTCTAATAACTACAAATATAGACTTTTTAATGCATCTCAAAGTCATGTCATACGCTCAGTTGACCACAGCCAATAGAAGGTGCGTGATACAAATCAAATCGGATCATGAAGGCAGGCTACTCCATCCAAACAATTTTAAATTCAACATATACTCAAGAAAAATTTGTTGGTACATATGCTATCGACATAAACATTATGGTATAATAAGTTAAAACAAATCAATCAGTTCTAGTTTTGGTATGTAGTTGTGTACCTCTTTTTTGGGAAGGATGTAGTATTAACCATGATGCCAACAACGGTTGCATACTTCAAAATAGCAAGCAAAACATTTACCTTCATCCTCTAAACCAAAACACTGTAATCATTTTGCTGACCAATGTCACCGTTTTCAAGAGCATGGTCTGCAACAGCACCTCCAGAAAGCAAGTTATGATCAACTCCATCAACTGTTCTACAGAAACTGGAGTCGTCTATTTCATTAGCAGCATCAGATAGCTGCTGTGATTCATCCAGTTTACTGGGCATATAACATAATTGAGAATCATCTGGAACACTAGCAGTAGGAAGGCACATCTCCATGTCATTATTTCCAACATGACACATGGGTGCAGTAGGGTCCATCATGTCAATAGATGCAGCTACACAAAACTGTTGCTGACTGGATATTGACTGAAAGTGTCCTAACTCGTCTTTTCGCCGCCGTTTCACGCCCATGCCTTTCCTTCTTATCCGTTCTTTCCCTCTAATTTTTTTATCAACTTCATTTTGGTCAGAGTCGGTTGCCTCAGCAATCATCATGCTTCCAATTTGGTCTCTCAAACATTCATGAGCAAGATACCTGATTCTAGTCACTGCATGCATTTGTTGATCATCCATTCCATGCATTGATATCATATCAGCTACGTTTGCTATGTCCCTCAATGCAGCATTCTGTCATAGGTTGAAATTTTGAAGCACAATAAGAGTCAAAAACACATTTAAAAATGTCACAGCATTATCCATCCAATCCAACAAAAAATTTCAATTTAACTACAGGTGGCAATTTCAATCCATGTAGATGGGCCAATCAGGGTTGTGTATTATCTCAAACGGATCAGATCAGAAAACTTATCCAAAATGGGGAAGAACACAAAGGGTTTACGAACTTATATGGTACTGTTTCTGTTTTTGTAGATCAAACTAACACAACTATTTAAAAAATAAAATAAAATGTACAAAAATGTGTAACGGATTAAACCAATCCAACCAGAACCAATTTTCAAGCCATACTAAAAAGTGACCCAGAACCTGAACCCGTAAACCGTCCTGCCACCTGCAGTTTTAGGATATAGTTGTATAACAAGCACATCAGGGACAACAAATTCTGTTTGAGATTCACATGGTATTCAGGGTATGATCACAAACTAGAGCTTGTTGATTGGATAGCAATTTTACCGGTGAGAATAATGATTGCTATCAAATGCATGTTCGAAATTTGAGATATAGCAAAAAGGAATGAAAGTATAATGTATGGAGGTGACACATATGATGACAATTCAGAGTAGTGAGAAATGTGTTTGTGGCGCTTAAGGACTAAACAAACTACTTTTGATAGGCAAAAGATGTTCGTGAACATTTTGGTTTATGACGAGTTGACAATGTGTAAATAGCATGTAAAATGGTCATACAATACATCAATCTAGTATATTAAATTTTAAAATGCAGATGAAAAATTGTAAAGGTAGAATTTAAGTCCACACGTAGGAGACACAATAATTTGGTTGTATTTATCGTTTTGTGGACGAAATATAAGAATTAGCCAAAAATGTATTGTTTCAAATGAGTTGACTGTTAAATGGATCAAAAGTCACCTAGAGTGTATTCAAACGGTGACAATATTCTAAATCATTTTTAAATGAAATCAAATTTTAGTGATATAATTTCTGTTATCATATTTAATACACCAACTATTAACAAAATTCAAATAAAACAAAAAAACATGTATCACGAGTCCGCCACCAATACAACTCAGCCAGCTTTGATGCCCACATAAAAATTGCTAGTTTTGACATATTACCCAACATAAAAATGAAATGATTGAGCAAGCTAAATGGATTAGAGGTCGCCCAACGTGTTCTCATATGCTTTCAACATCCTAAAATCGATTTATTATACCAAGTACTAACAACGCTATAAAAGGTGTCGTAGGTGCCTAACCAACCAAGTGAATATGGGCTCAAGTCCCAATTGGGACAAGGGGGAAAGATGTGTGTTTACTGTTTCAAAAAAATAATTCATCATAACAAAATATAGTCTCTGAGCAGTATAACTTTCATAATAATTTATATATAGAAATAAAAATGAAAACGAAAATAAAAGTCGGCAATTAAACAAGGCAGCATTAAAATGTTATCTGATTTGACCAGAACCCATGTTGGTCCATCCACCCGAGCCGCCCATTTATTATACCAAGTACTAAACCGCACATTTTGCCAGCTCTAGCAAATTGTAAAAGCATCTTTAAAAGTGTGAAACAGAAATAAAATAGGTATTAGCTTATATACCAACCATTCTTTGAAACTCAGAAGAGATGGGAACAGGTCTTCCAACCAACTTGCGGGTGATTTTCAAGAACCAATGCAAATATTGAGTTTCTTCAACATCTTCATCAACATCAACAACACGGAGATGACGATCTGACCATTCACCAAGCTCAGTTTCCATTTTCCCGGATAAGTCGACCCCGCCATCGACTCCTCGGCTCTTTCTTTCCCATTGCTGGACATCAAGAGGAATAGGTTGTCGCATGCCAAATTGCCTTAAGCAACGATCTGGCAGGTGCCTTTCAGCCTTGTCAAAGCATATCAACATTGTGTTTGATCTTCCAAGAATAAGATTATCCCTTATATCTTCTGGTAATAGAGCGTCACTTATATTTACGTACGGACACCAGTCAACCTATTACAGTACTCAAATGTCCAAATCATATTTCTTCAGAAACATAGTATGATTAATAAACTTTTTGTCATCAAAATGATAAGGTAACAAGTCACAACAGGTCACAACAGGTGATTTCGGGTAGGGGCTGAAACAGGTCAGATCAGAGTAACCAAGAACATTTTGTCATCAAAATGATAAACTTTTTACAGAGCTAGTGTCTTGAATATGATTAATAATGTCACTATTATACCAATCAAAATGTTTTGGTGATTTAGGAGGTTCTATGGATAAAGAAGGCATAATAGACTCATTCCCTTGTTTGACCTCTCCCTTTTAAGCTAATACTAAATAAATTTACCCATTTGATCCCTTCAAGATAAAGAAAACCCAAAATCGACACATCTATAAATTAAATTGATTGAAATTGCCAGCTTTGCTAGTGATAAGCAAGGTGCAACTATAACTTACTTCAGAGGGCTTTAAGGAGTCCAATGCTTTGCGATAGAAGGCTACATCTCGGTTGGTTGTGGGACCAGTATGTTTCCCTTTCCATCTGAATACTAACGGAAATCGGTCATGGCTTGGATCATGATTAAGCCTCGGCCGGCCAATATTCAGGTGAAAGTAACTCCAGCACTACAAAACAGAAACAGTGTAAGGGAACATTTTACAAACATAATTCAGTAGGTGATTGGATACTGATCATGTGATATTATATTAATCAGAATCGTATAATCAATAGTAAATTGTAATAACTACAAAAAAATGTATTATAAAGCATGTGTTTTAAAAATCGCACCTAACGCGCTTAGGCGCGAGCCGCAAGGGTGTGGGCTATTGACTGCTCAAGGCACCAGGTGTAAAAGTGCACCTGAGGCGCGCCTCATGTACATGGGAAGATTTTAATATTGTACATATAGCTTTAAGGTTGTACACATATGTTATTTATTTATTAAGTCATATATAGAGATTATTTATAGCGAAATTTTGGGTATGATGTGCTAGAACATAGTATCTGGACTCTAGAAGGGGTTCTTTTGAGCTTTGCGCCTTGGCTTGGGACCCTATCTCCTAGTTGTGCCTCACACTCTTAAAAAATTATGTCTAGAATATAGTGTTTGGAAGGGGTTCTGCTGTTTGAAGTTGTAATGCTCAGATGATAACTGTTTAGAGTGTTTGGCACCTAATTGTTAGTGATTGCCGAAAGGTACATTCTTATATATGGTTGTGATAGTGATATTTAAGTTTGATAATGTACCTGCTATATATTAATATTTTTAACATTTTCTGTGAAGTGTAAACCATAAATCCAGCAATAACTTTTTCTTAACAATATATCCAATGATAAGAAAGGAGCTGAGTTTTCAAAATATTGTACAAATAAAGAGTATAGAAGTAACTTAAGTTTTCCTTATAGTAAGAAGTTGTGATGTAGCTTAAATATTATAAATTAGTTATAACAGGTAACTTGAATTGCTTTATCCAACATTAGAAACTAATTATTCACCTTATCATACACATCCAAACACCCCCAAAATTAAGAAGAAAACAAGAGGAGGGGGTAATGAAACAAATGCATAATTAAAGGCACCTGTAGAAGGGTTAAACAGCCACTAATGGTGCTTTGCGATCTAAGAGAAGCATTACCAAGTGCTCTATATAAGAAGGACAATGCTGCTGCACCCCATGCATACCTCCCAGCCTGATCAAAGTTTCCAAACAAAGGAAGATACATAACCGGAACCTTATTACCGGTAGTGGTGGAAAAAATTGTGCTACCAACAAGGTATAAAAGATAAGCACGTGTATGCCATTCAATTTCTTCAAGTTGGGCACCCACAGGACACCGAGAAAACGTCTCTTTTAACCAACTAAGTTTGACCATCCCACCACTCATTGACCCAGAGTCAGGGGTCCGGCCTAAAAACTTCATACAGACAGCATCACATGTGGTGTAAGTTACACCTATGACAGGCTCACCATCAATTGGGAGCCCAAGAAGGTAACCAACATCTTCAAGAGTTATTGACATCTCCCCTACTGTAAAATGGAAAGTGTTTGTTTCTCTCCTCCATCTTTCAACAAGAGCAGATATGAGTGGATTGTCCAAACTGATTGCTGGGATTAATCTTAAGTAGCCAAATCCTGCTTTTTTTACTAATTCGATTTGTTTTGATGTGAGTGTCCATTGATCAAGCTTTGAAGTGTGTTCATGACATCTAAGTGCACCACGCTCCTGTGATTGTTATTGATAAAAACAAGATTTTATCACTGTACCAAGTAGCTAAAGAATAAAAGTAGGTGCCAATTTCAATCAATGTATATATGATTCTGTCAACTTGGTGTGCTAAAGTTTAGCTAAAAGCTGAAAGGGTCAAACAATTTATTTTGCGCGTGCCCCCTCCTAAATCATTGTATTAACAGATCCATACTACTTTAGTAACAATCTTGTTTTTGTAATCATAATTAATGCATCATTCTTTTATAAAAGAAATTAAAAAATTCACAAAAAGTAGTTGCAGGTTAACGCAACCAAACCCCATATATTTTGACCCGTTTTGATCTGATTCCATTTTGACTCATTACCTTACCCACCCCTTTTTGCCACCTTCGCTATGAAATCAAGCAAGAACCTGCAAGCCAGTATAACTTTACCTGACCCTCCCAAATTGCTGATGAAACATGCTTTTCTTGATCATACAATACAGAATCATCAATAGGTCCTGGATTGGTTGTATAAAAATCCATGGTTTCTAGTAATATAGGAACTGTAAAAAATATACATGAAGCAAGATTATTGAGAGAATGAGATGGCACAGTAGATGGAACTCTAAAGCTTAACAACTTAATTACATGAGTTCATTCAATAGATGGAACTCCAAAAATATAATAAGAGCACGATGATGCATGAACATTTGGATTTCAAAAATATTTCTAGAAATACAACACGCCTTATGTTACATTCTTTTGTAAGATTCCATAATCAACTAAGGCTGTAGGCAGGTATCGAGCTCTATTATTTAGAATGGATGCAAAACATCATACTCCCAAATCACTAAAATCACAGGAATGGCTACCACTGCTATTTAGTGGCAGTTTCTGTTTACTTAATTGTTACTTCAGTAACTTGATTGCTTTACTTGTTTCAACCCACATAGGAAAAAAGTACTTTGTTGTGACTTTGTTATGTGAGATTATTTCACTCTATAAATAGGTTGTCAAATGAGCATGTCATGCTATATAGCATAACAACTAGGGTGGTAACTAGAGGTAAATGGGGTAGCTATACAACAACGGATCAAACTGAGTTGGGATGTATTATGAATGACCATTGGAACCATTGCATTGTTGTCATTTCCTTTGACATTTTATGGCCAAAAAACACAATGCATTAAAAAGAATTACACTAATTGGTTCTAAACATAGATACCAAAGGCGCGAGGCACACTCAAGGCGCAAAAGGTCAAGCCTTGGGCTTAGGCACAAAAAAGGCGCACGCCCAAGACAAGCAAGGCAAAATAATAAACAATATATATAGTAGGTATCTAAAATTAACATTACTCCGAAATATATTTGTAAAATTCATACAACTAGCAATTAAATCATCTAAACAATATAAAAAATTTTAAGAATCTTTTGAAATATTAAGACTTAAAATACTATAAAACATCTACTAGACCAGCGATATACCTAACCACAAGAATACACAGTACAAAATTTCAAGTGAAATCACCCCTACAGGAAAGCTTTTGGGCTGTCAAAGTTAAAGTTATTGACTAATGGACACCAAAATAAATACTAAACACAGGACATATTCTTCCTTCTCTCTTCAATCTTCATCTTCTTCTCTTTCTCCTTCTTTTTGTTAGGGTATCACACGCGCACAAACAACAATGCTATAACAAGAAAATAAGAACACGAGGATTTAAAACAAAATTGATCGATGTGACCTATGTCCACTGTGCTGCAACTAGGGTTTATATTTTATTAAGGTGCTTAAGGAATAACAAATACACGAGTCTATATTTATAAAACTAACTTAGGCTTAACAACTTAATCAACAAGTTAACCACAATATGGCCGGACACATAAGGGGCCTAGAGTTGGCTGGCTTTGGCAAGGCTCCACACTCGAATCTCGACCCTCTTCTTCAACGTTACCTACATACCTAGTTTAGGTTGTTTCCATTATGTTTTGAGCAGATCACACCAGATTGTTATATTCAGACATGTTTTAGCCAGAGTAATACAAATCCAATTATCACAACATCAAAGGCACTTCCCAAAGTGTTAAAAGTTTAATCTAGAAGGGGCAAAGATAAAAGTGGCTAGAAAGTCGTTGCAAGAAAAAATGAGTAGTATAAATAGTAGAGAATAATATTGTTACAATTACTTTTTGGTTGTTATGATTTAGAGGCTCCTGCTTGTGCATGGAGAGAGGACCTAGCCCTGGTTATTTGTAATTTCTGCATTTCCTCAATCTTTTGAATACAATCATTCCCTTCCTTGCTCCTAAATTTGTTTTGACATCATGTTCTATCAAATGCTTATAATTCCTGCACACAATCGTCATCACATAGTTTACAGGTTCTAGCAAGAATCTCGCCAAAACCACAAGTAAATTGCCATGAGGCATTTTCTTGTGTTATGCCTCGCCTAAGCACTTAGTGCGACTTTGACAACTATGGTTCTAAATAATGAACTGCAAGCCCAATACAACTCATCAACCCAAAAATAAAGCGCCAATATTTCATTAAAGGAGTTAGTTCTGCCACATTTAAAAATAATATATGCTCTATCCTCTATAAATTTAAACAGTTAGACCAATTAGTATTGTTGATGTTATATGCTAACTGCAGTGTCTTTTGCATCACTCAGTTTAAAATTCTTCTTTTATTCTTGATTATAGATTAGTGATAGTATAAATCTTGGTCAAAATCTACAAGACTTTCATTATGAAGAAAATGCATTTGCATAAAAAAGAGAACTTATTTTATAATAGTTGTATTAGATGTCTCAAAATTTAGAGAGAAAAACAAGAATATAGATAAGCAACATCAGAAAAATAAAATAAACAAACACAATATCATACTTTCACGCATTCTTTAATTACAGAACAGAACAAAATTATTCACAAACAAAATATTGGACTATCAATATTCAGTAGAACTCAATCATTTTGATAGAATATAAATCAAATTACCTAATGTAAATTGACAAACTCATTCTCTCATCCTAAATTGAACACTATAATAGTTAGCTTATTTTTTATTAGACTAATTAATCTATCAACAAAAATATGAGTGTATGCTAATGTTACTCATACTTCTCTGTTTTGAAAAATGAACCGGATGTTATAAAAATACAGTGCAGAGGCGTTTGTCTATTTTGTCAAAAAAAAATTATTATTATAATTTTAACTTTACCAAAAACTAAAAAGGAATAGATAAGAAGAAAAAATATTGTATATGAGCATTTAATCATGCACTAGAGACCATGTGTGATGTACAGACGATGGGTTCAATTGGGGGTGCTTAGGCAGCAATTTAACTAGTTTGTTTGTAGAATATTCTCTCAATCCATTTGACACCAAAAGGACAGTGATTATGAATGCAGCTTTTTTTCCTTTTACTTTCAGGGTAAAAATTGTAAGGCTTGAGATTAATTAAATTATCTATTATTGTTGAAAGTATGCACCAACAATTTGACAAAATGCAAAACATATTGGATGTCAACACTAGGATTTGATGGTGATTCCTAAAACTCCCCATTCCTTTCCATAATTCTTACTGAATCCCATGTCTCAAGTTGAGTTATACCATATGGGTATCACAGCAGCCACAACCCAACTCACATCACCTACTAACTGCCCCATTATAAAAAATTTGTAAGCAGATCAGTCAAAAATACAACAAAGAACACCTAGTTTCATCCGCGGATTCTAGGCTATAATGATTGCTAATACAAACCTGCAATCAATCTAGAGTGTGAACCTAGTTAATTTATACATCTAAATAACAGAACCTAATATGCAAACCAAAGCTACCACAAAGTCAATTTCCTCTTTCTTCAGTTTGAGTTGTAAAATCTTACCACTTGTATTTTTCATTACCTCTCTTGAGTCTTAAAGACTTGAACATAGTAGAAAATTGGTATCATTTAATGTACTTTTATTTTCTCCTAAGGAAAAAAAACAAACAAGCAAACAACTAAAACCATAAACCATAATAAAACTATAAGTATTTCTTCAACCATGTCCCAACTATCATCATAGTGCAACATATGTTTTAGGCTCAGTAGGCTCCAGCCTCCAAGCAGAATTGGTTTCTGTTTTTTCCCTCTCAATATCTGCATCTGGTTGTGTGCAGGGCAGTCTATCCTTTGATCATGAACGCAACAAGAACAAATGTGTTATAAATAAAGTCAACTGAGACGAATGAGACACAACAATAGGTTTTCCAGCCCAATATCAAAACCATACTCATCACAAATACTTAATCACACATGCGGAGATAGAGATGCAAATGCATAAAAGAAAGCATATACTGAAGAGATAATATGTTAACACACTCACTCCATCCCTCCTTGCCAAGGGAACCACAAAAATCACTTGTTTCAGCAATATTAGGATCTTGAAAGAGAGAAATAAAACTATCAGTACAAATGTAGAAGAAGAAACATCAGAAAAAGGAAGATACTTACTACAAATGAGAGAATCTGGCTCGCTGCTACATTGACATTGATGAGGGAAGGCACACACTGTAAATAAGGGAATGTTGAAGGTTGATGCTTGAGATTGATTTTCAAGAGAGAGAAAGCGGTGCTCGCTGAGAAAATCTCCAGCCTTGTCAGCCAATTGAAGTATAACATCACATAATTAAGATGGCTTATTTAGCCAAGAATTGGGCTAGTGTTCATGAACCTTAAAATTGACAGGTAAATTAATTAACACAGCATTAAGGCTAGTCACCAGATTCAATCCCAATCTCAATCACATAGGTTCTGCTTACATGTCTATTCATTCGATCTCAATCACAAGTACTTATTATTCATGTTCTTGTTCTAATTCCAGTTACAGAGTTCAGGCAATCAAGATTACCAAGCAAGAATACAGGTACGAACGAACAAAACTCATACTGTAACTGAACTTATAAGTATCTTGCAGTCAACCCCCCCAACAATCAACGTCAAATTTTATGAAACTGCATGGAACAAACAAGTATCAATAGTAAAAGATACATGGAACTAGGCTTTCATAGTAACAGCCACAATTATTTCTTCTCATAGCCACTAAGCATGATCAGGTTTCCAAGCAGAAACACTTCCAAAGCAAGTTAGAATGCAGTAACAAATACATAGAATTTCAAAAGACTTATTTTCCAGTATAAACCCAATACAAACATTAACTATTCGAGTAAAAAGTTACGCACTTACATCAAGATACTCAAGTGGGCAACATAATTGATAATAACACAAGAAAACGAGCAATGACACCAAAATTCAACAATATCAAACATACCAGTAGCAGTCATCTACAATTTTAAACAACATACAACTCTCAAAAACTGTAACCGAAGATCCTCTATTCCTTTTAGCCCTAAAGTTCTATAGAGTTCTCATACTGATAAAGAATCAATAATAAGGAGAAGGTGTGAAATATGGAACATACCTAAACGGTGGTGAACGTAGATTGAGAGTTGAAGAATCTTAAGGATTGATTGAACTCAGAAAAATGGTGGATTATAGGGCTGAATTATGTCGAACGGAGCTGTGAGAACGCGAGATTGTGAGGTGTGAAGGTGTGAGGGAGCAGCGATGGTGTCTGTTAATGGCGAACACAAGTCAGAAGGATTGTAATGTGAGTTAGGGTTAGGTTCAGGTGCACTTCTACACTTTGTAGTTGGAGGCTGAGTCATTGAGGAATTGAAGGATACTTTCACTTATTCTTGGTTTATTTCTCTATGGATAGATTAAAATATTACGAATTTACGGTCTCCTCTCCTACGATTTTAAACGACTGTGTAGAGATTATATAAAGAGTCTGATGCAACTCAAATACCCAAAGTCTTTCGTGCATGTTGTATAAATACACTGAAGAAGAATGCTTCGAAAGTTTCACACATGCAACAGAAATATTCTAAGTACGAAATCTTCCGAAGCCAATACCAATATCTTCCGAAGCCAAGACCAATATCTTCCGAAGCCAAGACCAATATCTTCCGAAGCCAAATATGAAGTCTTCCGAAGCTTCAATAGACAAAGTCTTCCGAAGCCAACACTTAAGACAGATTTGAAGATACTGAAGCTCGCTGACTGAAAATCTAAAACACAAACCAATTGTGAAACTGCTTTGATGATTGATTTGGCAGTTATGGTTTTAAAATGAACGTTGAATCTTTTTTTTATGCTATGTGACCTTTTAAAGTAAAATTTGCCTTCAAATTTTAACAATGTAATTTTTTAAACAAAAGTTGAATATTAAGATCTTTTGATGCAACTTTTATATCGAACAAAGTTAATTTGGAATCAAATGCAATTCATGCTTAAAATATTGTTTCTAAAATACTTCTATCGTTCTTGTGGTACCGTTGAGCCTAGGTGGTTGGTTTTGTCAACTTTTGTCTAGATGTCCGAGCTTGTCCAATTTCACACTCCATGACTATTTTTCATATTATTACAAACGAGAACCACAAAAAGCACAATATAAGACAACATTGTTTATACTAAACAAGACTTGTCTACTAAGCTACCTTTGAGTTCTAACAATAAGGTAACACCTTAAAAACAAATCACTAACAATTATCTAACCACACAAAATCAATAAAAAATAACCCTTAGGTGATTTCTTTCTAAATTGTTATCACATATCAATCTTTAATCACTTAAGTTTCACAAGTGCACAAAAACAACTTTTGTCAAGTAAAAGCAAGATTAAATTTCCAACAATTTTTCTCCTAATCTTGATTCTTTATCACTAGATCTAGAATCCAAAACAAGAACTCATTGCTCTTTATCCTTAATACTTGGTTCTTGCTTTCACGTCCTTCCTTTCTATTCACTCCTAAGTGGCATAGACCATCATCTTCAATATACTCGATCAATTTTGGCAGTCCATCCATCATGATAACCATAATCATGATCTTCATGCTCAGTTTCTTATTTTCTTGTATTGGTCACATAACAACAAAACATTACACCCATATAATTTAATCTACCACACACATATTGAACGTTTATCATCAATCACCCCAATCTTCCATATCACTTCTAAACTCATCATTCACAGGATTCGACTTCACACTAATCCATATCGTATGAATTACTCTTGATCTCTCACTAATCATAACTTTCACAACTTCTTTGAACACTACGTCTCACACCCTTTAGTGGTATTTCGTCAAACCTTGTTTAATAACACTCTTTGCTTGATTGTATCATATAATTAGTCTTCCACACATGGATCACACCTTGATTTTCAATCATAAGGGTTCTTCAAACTTCTTCATTTGTCCAAATAGGGCTGTTATTCCTTACTCAATCTCTCACAGATTACCGATGGTTTTGTTCTTTATTTGTTCTTTGTCATATCTTTAATTCTTAAAATTAATAAACCTTTATCCTTTACAACTTTTCACATGTAAAATCAAACATTAAATTTCTAGCACCACATATGTCATATAAGGAAAACTTAAAATTAATAAACCTTTTATCCTTTACAAACCATCTAGCGTCAGGAGTATAAAATTATTATCAAGAGGACATTTTTCTTTCCACACTTGTCTAATGGACATCATGTTGTTACGCTCTATAACAAATGTTAAAAGCCTCCATAAATAATTGAATAAATATGTAATCACAAGCCAAAATTAATTTTCCTATAGTATACAAGACAAATCCAACATATGCTTATATTTCTTCGTTTCTCATGGTTAAGAAATCAACAAATTATAAATATTATGTTTATTTGAGATTTTGTATCATCGATCTATTATTACTTTTCTTTTAAAATGGTCATCATAACATACGTTTTTTTTAACGGCAAAACATTTTATTAAAAAATCAAGACAACTAGCAATACACTTGCAACCTTTAAAACATACACCATATAATGTGATAATTACCACCTTACATTGAAACTAAACCATTGAGACCATATCAAATCATTAATGTTCGATCTACACCTTGCCCATAAAAAAGATAGGTATATTATAATGGTCTAGTTATAAATAATGTTTGGGTTATCAATTTAGAGGAAATAAAGAGGAATCATAATGTTTCTTTCGTTAAAGTTTTACCGAGTCAATGGGATCAAGACCTAAGCTAACTAATAGCAAGTTCAAACAATTATCTAGAGCCAAGACGACTTCACAATTTTCTATGGAGAAAATTCAAACAACAGTATGGTATTATGGCAATAATATCTCCTATGGTTTTACATTAAAATTGATTAAACAATTTTGGGACATATTGGTAGTTGATTTATGGAGAGGAAGAATTTTATTATTCTGACAATTTTAATAAAGGTGTTAGTGCTTCTATCGTCTTATTTCCAATATAATTAAATCTTGTGATTTTGGATGAATACTGAGCAATTAATTTAATAGGATACATATATAAAAAGGTTATAAAAATCTTAGGGGCGGTTTGTTTATGTCTGACCTGGCTGACCCGGCTGACTCGGTCAGCTGGTCAGCCCGTTTGATACTCGCGTAGAGCCAGCTGACCGGGTCATTTCTTCTGACCCAAACCTGAAAAAATGAGTTGTTGAGGGGCTGTTTGTTTATGTCTGACTGGGCTGACCCGGCTGACCCGGCTGACTCGGTCAGCGGGTCAGCCCGTTTGATACTCGCGTGGAACCAGCTGACCGGGTCATTTCTTCTGACCCAAACCTAAATAAATGAGTTGCTAACCCAAACCAGCCCCCATTTACACACCACCAACACTCAAAATCCACATCCCCTGCGCGAGTTCCCGTCACCACCTCTCCCTGCGCGAACGGAGAACCCAAATCGACCACCTCTCCCTGCACGACCGGAGAACCCAAATCGACCACCTCTCCCTGTGCGACCGAGAACCCAAATCGACCACCTCTCCCTGCGCGACCGGAGAACCCAAATCGACCACCTCTCCTTGTGCGACCGAGAACCCAAATTGACCACCTCTCCCTACGCGATCGGAGTATCCAAATCGAGTACCTCCCGTTGCGCGACTGCCCCTGCGCGACCGATCGAAGAACCCAAATCGAGCAGTAAACCGATCTCGTCTCCTCCGGTATGTTTGGTCGCTCATTTCTTGCTATGTAGTATCAATAATGGTGTTACAGTGTGTATGATTTTGTATATTGGATTGAATGTGTGTGTTTTGGTTATTGTGCGTGTGAATCTGTAAGGATGATGGTTGATACAGGTGTTTGTGTTGGTGATTTGATGAGTTTATTGCTTGGATTGTAATTTGTCTGTTTGTTAGATTCTATTTGGTATATTGTGTCTGTTTAGGCTTCTGAATGAAAGTTTCTCTTGTTCATGAAAGAGATGTTGCTTTGGTTAAGGTGTAGGTTGAGATTTCTATCTCATTTCACCAAATATAGTTACCTTATGAGGGCTGATAAACCACAAAGGAAAAACGGACTGTCATACTATAAGTTGAACTTGGTAGATAAACATGTTTTAGACATCGATCACTTGGTTAGCTATATTTGTTTTGGTTTATATGAATGACATGATTTGAGATTGTATGTTGTTGATTTGGGATCTTTGTTTAGATGAGTTGTTTTGATTTCAGTCAGATACTAAATCAAACAGCCAAGTTTCAGTCAGATGCAGACTCAGTCAGAACTTCTTACTGGGTCAGCTTCTGACTCAGTCAGATCTTACTCAGTCAGTTTTATCAAACAGCCCCTTAGTAAGCATACTAAAATTGATGGTGGGAACGGTTTTCTCCAAAGAACAAAGTGTCCTTATTTCTAGAGGGAACATTATGTACATACTAAAATTGTTTGATAAAATTTTAAAGTAGACTATAGGAGGAATATTTTTGATATAACTATTGATAAATTTTAAAGTCTACCATAAACATACTTAAGAGCTCAAAAAAGAAGAAGATGATGTTTAAAGTAGACTTCAAAAAAGCTATCAATACACTAAATCAATAAATGGGTTCTTGGACTCAACAATGGAACATATGGGCTTTCCTTTTCACTGTCAAAAATTAATCATGGGTTGGTTTAATTTGGCCTCCTCCTTAGTATTTATTAATGGGTTCCAATTACTGAGTTTTGACTACTAAGTTCAACGTTGGGAGGAGGTGCGACAAGGTGACCCCTTTTCCTTGTTTCTATTCGTTATTCCTATGAAGGCTTTAGATATTGTCATCTAATTGGCATGTGGCATGAGATTCATTCGTGGCTGTAAAATTAAAGGGGATGGTCCATATATTTATCATATTTTATGTAGATGACTTAATTTTCTTTATTGGCGAATGATTGAATGTCAATGGTACCAATATGGCAAGATTATTGAGATATTTCTACTTGGCATCCATTTTAAGTAAATCTTAATAACAACAAACTTTACGAGATCAAAGTAGGGGAGAGATAAAATGAACAAATGACTCAAATCATAAACAATAAACCAAGATTCTTTCCATTCTTCTAGGCCTTAAAGTTGGAGGAAATATGAATCTTACGATAAGTTGACACCCTTAATTGATAAGTTTATTATAGAATTATGAAAGTGAAAATTATCTTCCCTCTCTTTCAAGGGAAGAATCTCTCTTATTAAAGCGGTTTTGGGAAGTCTCCCAAACTATTACTTATCTTTATTTTGTAGACTATCAACAACTTGAAAATATCTGATGAAGATTGCTATGGGGTAGCTCAGCTAAATCAAGGAAGATGATATGAATCTCGTAGGATAAATGTTTGGCTCCTAAACAACACGGAGGGTTAGGAAATGACAATATCATGGCAACATTAGAGCTGGTTTTTTTAACATAGACGTCTTATCACAACACTACACCTCATGAAGTTAACCAGACTTCATGTTAATCGACAGACCGAAACGTTTACGAGGCAATAAATATTGTGTCTAAACTAGTTAAAAAACATTAACATGTAAACATATTTGTGTTAAACGTGCTTATATTTTTAACATATTTAAAACAATTAAGTTTGTATATTTATTATATATTGTAGTTAACTTTCACTTTGAAAACTCTACCCTTTTCCCAACTACTTTAATCGAATTCGACTACTACAGTATCAGTGACCGATTCTCCGACCTCCTGCTAACTTCTCTCCAGCCTCTAACCTCCGCATTTAGATGTTCTCTCTAAGACCTCAAGATTTCGAGTTATTTTTATTTAAATTTTATGGACTTTTATTTTTTAATATGTCAAGGATTATGTAACATTAAAGATTTTATGTACTTTTGGCAACTTTGGTTTCACTAAATATGTGATTTTTATCATCTCCATCAAATCATGTAACGCGTTTCTAAATAGGAACGTGTTTGTGTTTGGAAAAAAAATGTCATAATTAGTTGCCATGTCATGTTCATATCAGTACTTATCATGTTCGTGTCTTATGATATATCATGTCTAACATTTTATGCCAGTCCTAACATTATTAGCCAAATGGTTTGGAGATACAGATTTGAGCTAAAGTCCTATGGATACAATTATAAAGGAGATTCAAAACTGTAAGAAAACATGAAATAACACTCTATTGAAGAGGTTTATAATGAGTGTCTGGAAGAATGTTGACAAGAAAGTTGACGATATTCGTGAACTCAATATAAACATCCTTCTTGATAAAAAAAACAAGAGAATTACATATATCCTTCTATAAATTTTATCAATTACATATATACCTAACTTAAACTTTTAATTACATATATCCTCTTGTAAACTTAGTCAATTACATATATATCCAAATTAAAAGTTTAATTACATATATCCCCTTCTAAATCTTAGTTAATTACATATATACTCAAACTAAAAGTTTAATTACATATATCCGTTTTATTAAACATAAATATTACATATTTACCTATTTTATTGTTTTTATTAAAAATAACTTATATAATTATGTAGAGAATGTATGAAGAGGCTGATGCAACCCAAACATCCAATATCTATCCTGCATGCTACACAAGTGCATTGAAGAAGAATGTTTTGAAAGTTTCACACATGCAATAGAAATTTTCTAAGTGTGAAATCTTCCGAAGCCAAGACCAATATCTTCCGAAGCCAAAGATGAAGTATTCCGAAGCTTCAGAGACAAAGTCTTTCGAAGCCTAAACTCATGAAGATAGATTTCTTCCGAAGATTTTTAACATATGCTTTATCTGATGTATTGTTCCATAAAGCTGGACACATTTCCGCTGCATCTCTGTAAAGTCACCAACTTACATAAGTTGGTGAAAAGGTCCAAGCTTTTGGTAACTGTACATTGAGGTCTTGAGTCTGTAATCTTTCTACTTCATGTACTATATCCTTTTTGTAATAGATAAGGATGTGAGCTATGGCATGTCGTAGTCACTAGTCAAAAGGCAATCTGCCTTTTGACTCTACAATTGATTTTGTTTGTGTCTAGTCAATTGTATCCAGCTGGCTTTCAAAGTATTGCCGGCTGTAGGATGTAGTATAAGTATTCCTTGTTCTTGTATCTTTCATTTATGCTTTGTAACACTTGTAATAGAACTTGAGAAAGCAATATACTACATCCTTGAAAACCAAACACTTGTGTTCTTTTGTTCTGTCTCTTTCTTATTACTTGTGTTCTTAGTGTCATACTTGTGGTTAATCCCGTCTTACTGTTTGATTAAGTTTGGTTAATCC
This sequence comes from Flaveria bidentis, assembly GCA_018326385.1. Classification (NCBI taxonomy): domain Eukaryota; kingdom Viridiplantae; phylum Streptophyta; class Magnoliopsida; order Asterales; family Asteraceae; genus Flaveria; species Flaveria bidentis. Next base: position 18,085 of record BJCM01212605.1, read on the forward strand.
TGTCTTTGTGTTGTTGTGTTGTAAGTAAACCCTTTCACCGGTCCTGCAATTGGTATCAGAGCCATTCCAGGCTCTTGATATAAGATCTCACCATTTTAAGATCACTCACTCACACAAAAACTAAACTTTTCAAATGGCAGCTATTTCCAAGACTGATATGGAAACTGGAACCATGAACAAGTCCCCACTGATCACTCTTGATGACTTTGATACATGATGCCTGAGAATGGAAGGTTTCATCAGGTCTCTAGACTCAAGAATGTGGGAGTCTGTTGAGAATGGACCTTTCATACATAGCACCCCCTCTGTTACTGGTGCTGGTATGATCCCAAAGGATGTGGCTAACTACTCTGATGAAGATACGAAGAGAGTAGAGATTGATAGAAAAGCCATGACAGCCCTTCAAACTGCCATTCCAAATTCTGTGTTTAGAGGTTTCAAGAAGTGCAAAACAGCTAAGCAGTTGTGGGATGCACTAAAACTGATGTATGAGGGTTCTTCTGAAGCCAAGGAGAACAAGAAAGATCTCCTGAAGCAGTAGTTTGAAAACTTCACCTTCAAAACAAGTGAAACCATGACTCAGCAATACTTTAGGTATGTTGAGATTGTGGATACCCTTATGGATAGAGGAGTTCCTCTTGAGAACAGAGACATTGTAAGGAAGTTCATGTCCTCACTTCCTAGGCAGTAGACACACTATTGTGTGGTAATCAAGAGGACTGAAAATCTCAAAACTTTTACTCTGACAGAGTTATATGGGATTCTCAGTGGCTACCAGATGGAGATGAACATGCAAGGTTCATCTGGCAACTCCAACAATCAAATGGGTTCAGCCCTGCATGTGGTTGAAAGGGATAGCATAGAACCCCAACATCATC
>BJCM01212607.1:0-11574 GCA_018326385.1 Flaveria bidentis
TGTCTTTACTTGTGGTTAATCTAGTTCACTGTTTGATAAAGTTAGTTGTTCTCCTCTTTGTGTTGTTGTGTTGTAAGTGACCCCCTTCACCGGTCCTGCAACATATATATATATATATATATATATATATATATATATATATTGATATGAAAATTCACACAAATTGTTTTAATTTTAAAGAAACGATTATCACCTTTAAAATAACTACACACAATAGGCAAGCGTACCTATCGTATAGTAGTATAGCTTGAGGTAAGAACCAAGTATCGATTCATAAACACAATGGCTCCCAATAATAAATTATCATCAATATTTAATCGATCAATTGAGTTTGGATTTGTGAATGTTATAATTAACCATTTATTAGCAACTTAAACTAATAAATTAAGAAAGTAAAGATAAAGATACACAATAAATTAAAGATACCACTTGGACTTTGATTCCACTTATCATAGAATTAACAACTAGCACCAACTCGAGTTGAGACCATTTTTACACATGATACATGGAACTAGCCAAAACCCCTATCAAGGATATCTAGACATATATCATTCGAAAAGCTAAAACGATAAACACACAATAACCACCTAAAGTTATGCCATGAAGAACTAATGATACAATTATGTCAGTGTTAAAGATGAAATAGATTCCTGTTAGGGTTACCTAATTCCCTAAATTTTTAAAAAGTTAACATGATAAACACATGATAACTACATCAAATTACGTAAAATAGACAAATCTATAACTACTCTTCCACTCATGAACATCAACCCATGATTAAAAAATCAATTCATAACCAATAACAAGAGAGATTCATGACATACACCATGGTTTTCTCAAACATAAGCATAAGGATGCATTTTCATCCAATTTTACTAAACCCTCAACCTTCATTAACCATTCCTAGTCAAATGTCATAAAATTACATACAAAAGATGCAATCATATGCATAAATTATATAAGAACATGAGGTTTTTTAACATAACATGCTTACAACACCCACAAGATTAAACATTTAATCAAACTAGAATAAATACACATAATTATTGAAGAATAATCAAGTTTAATCATAATATTAACATAAACTACACCAAAATCATATACACGTTGTTAAATCATGCTAAATTTCATCTAATCCAATTGATAACAAGAGTTTAGCTCATAAGGCTTACAAAAAACACACCAAACTCAAAAACATGAAAGAACTCATAGTATATCTAGAGAAAATCAAACTAAAATTTGAGTAAAAATGGAGTGGATGATGTCAGATCATTCTTGAAAGTGTGAAATCTTCAATCTTTACCTTCAAAACTCCCAAAAACTCTTGAGAAATACTAAAACACTTAAGGGTTTAAGGGAGCCTAGGGTTTGAAAGGAAATAAAAGATACGTTGAATATGAGGTGTATGTTAAAACCCTTATCTTAATTCCTAAAATTTTAGAATGTTAAAACAAAAAGTAATGTCAGACCCTCAACCAATATAAGAGGACGTGAGAAAAAAAATACCAAGAAAGCTCTTACTGAACCTATTATTAAAAAGAATGAATGATCAAAAAAGGAGATGTTAAAAACATGATTGATGAAAGAATTTCAAAAGAAATCTTAAAATATGTAGATTCTTTGGGAAAAAAGAAAGCAACTAGAAAAAGAAAAGAGTGTTTCGAAGAAATGTAAAACGACAAGGATTGACAGAGCTCCAACTATCAGTCCAACTTGAAAAAAATGTTCAAAGAAAAAGGAAAGAAGAAACAAAAAAGTTGTAGCTATAAAACTTTTTAAGCCTATACATCTGAGTTTTACAAGTAAAAATGCAACAATAGCAACTATTAGATGGTTAGAGACTGTGTTAGCTATCTATAAATGTGTAGAATAAGACAATGTGTTGTATGTTACAAACTTTTCAATGAATAAGCCTTTGAATGGGTATTTGCGGTAGTTAAAACAAAATGAAGAAATATTGTGTGTGCCTTGTCACCAGAAAGAATATTCTAATCTAGTGATCAAGAAATTGTATCCATTAAATGACCAAGAATAGATTAAAGAAAAGTTCTTAAATCTTCGGATGGTGGGTACATACATACAAGGATACAATTCCAAGATCCTGGGATATTCTTGATTTGTGTTGCATCTCATCAACCTTGAATTCAAGTTTGTTAGTCATTACATGTAAAGACTAGTAAGTAAAATCTGAGGCATTATGAAAGTTGTAATGCTAAACACTATTTAACAAGTCATGGAATTGGCTAGATTAATGACAGATGCAGTATTTCGGACGAGGAATAATTATAAGTAAAAGGAAGTTATCTAAAAAGGGGAATAAGTGTGAAGAAGTTTGGGAGGGATCCTAGAAGGAAAAATATATCCCACCATATCAGAATGCAATGCAGGATTTGTAAATGGCGGCATCCACATAGGTGTAGATTTAATAAACTTGCAAAATTGCAAAATTTTATAAAATCTGGGGACACATAATTGATAATTGTTTTAGAAAGCAATAATTGATCTATTTTAGGTGTGGAGATACTAGTCATTTCAAGCCTTAGGGTCCTAAGTTAAAACAAGTTGGTGGTAATCGTACGAACTAGGACATTGGACAAAAGAACATACTAGCATTTGTTTTGAATACTCGTGACATAGTAGGAGTACTAGACATGGTGAAAGGCATGTTCCGAATTAATAATGTTTATGCTAAAATCGTATTTTATTCTAGTATAAATCGTAGTGTCATATATTACAAATTTGATAGTCTATAAAAAGTGCTTCTATTAGAAAATGTCTTTGAGGTAAAAACTATGAATGGAAAAGTGATTAAAGTCTCTGAAATCTTGAAAGATTGTCAGATTGTACTATATGGACATGTTACATCTATGTAATAATTTCCTATGCTATTTGAAGGTTTTGATGTTGTCTTAGGCATGGAATAATTAGATTCTAACCAATCTCATATTCTTTGCAATAAACGAAGTATAGAACTTCATACACGAATGGGTGAAAAGATCACTATTCGTTGCGATAAAACTAATTAGCAGATTGGGATTATATATGCACTAAAGGTCATGAATTGTTAAAATAAGGGTTGTATAGCCTATTTGTTTTTGTTACCATAACCAATGAGAAGATAAGGATTGAAAATTTATCTGTAGTAGTTGATTTGCATATGTATTTATTGAAATATTTTAAAGGATACCGCTACATCGTGAAGCTAAGTTTTGAATCAACCTGGTACCAAGAACGACACCGATTGTTATGCACTATACAAATTGACCCCAAGTAAAATAAAAGAGCTGAAGAATCAGTTGGATGAGCTACTTGCGAAAGGTTGTATAAGACCAAGTTCTTCGCTATTAGGAGTCTTAGTTCTTCACCATTAGGAGTCTTAGTTCTATTTGTTAAGAGGAAAAATGGATCAATATGAATGTGAATCGATTATTAGAAGTTGAACAAGATAACAATCAAGAATCTTTACCTGCTTCCAAGATTTAATGATTTGTTTGATCAATTACAAGGATCATGTTTTTTCTTCAAGATTAATATTTGATTAGGATATCATAAATTTAAATTTTATAAAGAAAATATTACATAAAAAGCTTTTCAAATAATATATAAACATATTGAGTTTTTCATTATGTCATTTTGACTCACAAATGCTCCAGTCGTATTCATAGATACATTGAATAGAGTCCGCACACCATATTTAGATAAATTATTAAATAGTCATAGATGATATACATATCTATTCTAAGAAGGATCACTCAAAACATCTAAAGACAATACTTGAATGACTCAGACATAAAAAATTATACATCAATTTCTTCAAATGTAAATTTTAGTTAACAAACGTACAATTAGTAGGTCATGGTATTGATAATAAGGACATTCAAGTGGATCATAAAAAGATTAAGGCTATAATAAGATAAGAACATCTTAAGATGTTCACGGAAGTACGTAGAAATCAGAGCCTAGGGGGAGTTTGTTGGATCATAAGGGCTAGTGTAACCAAAACCAAACACTTAGAAGATTTTGAGTACAACTAATAAAGCTCTTTGAAGACAAGTTTAACACTTCCAAAGGTACATGTTGAACTTCCGAAGCAAAGCTCAAAGGAACTTCCGAAGATAAGCCTCAACTTCCAAACACAAATTCTTTACTCTTTCAAAGAGGTCAACACTTGGAAGAAATGAAGACTACAACTTTTGACGTATGAAGTCCAAAGGAAGCCTCGGAAGAAGTAGCTACTTTCGAAGTATAAGTGGCTTCGGAAGAACACCAGTTAACCTTCGGAAGTACTTACTATGAACCAGTGGATATAAGTATGGTCTCTAACACTCTGTTACAGACCTCTGATACTATATGGCTTTTTCCCAAAAGGCCATGTAGTTGACCATACTTTATTCAACTGTTCACCTTTACATGTTAGTACAAGTTACCAACTTTAATTGGTGACAAAAGGTAAGTCATGGACATGTCATGACTACCATATCTTAGATAAGGCATTATCTAAGATACCTTAAACTATAGCTTTGTAGTATCTGCTTTAGTTAGAGGATCCCAACTGGTATCAAAGTATATCTGGCTGTAGATAATAGTATATATAGATTCTCATTGTAACTCTTGTAGTAAGCTTGATAAAGTCTTGTAAACTTTGAGTTGAGAAATAATATATACAAGTATCTTGAAATTATTCTCTTGTGTTTTCTTAGCGTTACTTAGTATATTACAATCAACTCTTAGAAGTACTCTACTTCTTGAGTGTTTGTGAGTAAAATACTTGTGTTGAGTATTAAAACTGATCCTGCAATTGGTATCAGAGCTCTTTAGGCTCTTGATTATGAGATCTAACCATCCAAATCAACCTCTTGTTCACTCACTCCCTCACTCAAACATGGCCCTTAACCGAAATATAAATGTGAAATGGGAACGGCGACTAAAGCACCCATCAACACCCTAGAAAACTTCAGACAATGGAGCAGACGTATAGAAGGGTTCATCCAATATCAAGAAAACTGCATGTGGAAATCTATTGCAAATGGCCACTACAAACCAAAGGTGGCTTCACCTGCTAGTGGTGGTGCCATGATAGAAAAGTAGTAGAAGACTACTCTAAAGAAGATCTCAAGCGGACATATATTTATGAGAAGGCGATGATTGTTCTGATGACTGCAATCCCAAACTCCATTATGGTGGGGTTTGAAGATGGCCAGACTGCAAAAGAGCTGTTCGATGCCTTAAGCCATATGTACTCCAACTCCAACGAATCAAAGAAAGATTCACTTAAGAAACAATTTAAGAACTTTACTCATATCACTGGAGAGGCCTTGCACCAGCAGTACTTCATGTATATGGATCTTATTTTTTCCTTTCAGCCTATGGGAATCTCTCCTGAACTAAGAGACCTCTCGACGGCATAGCCTGCTTCCAGAAAGTAATTCAGGTTAAAGGTGATTGCCCTTAAGGAAGTTTATGAGTGCAATCCCTAATAGGTGGACGTTCTATTGTGTCTCTATCAAGAGAACAGAGAATCTGAACACCCTCACCATAACTGAGCTATACGGCATTCTAGATGGATACCATGTAGAGATGGAGAACAAGAATGGCCGTCAAGCAAGCAAATCTTCAAGCCTTCCTGCTAGCAACGCTCTCATGGTTGCTGAAGGCTCAAGACCCCCTTAACCTTAGCAGTACCTGACTCATTCCCAGTAGCCATCCACCTCTTCTAGACCTTACATCATATTCCCTGAGACCCCAAGGTCTCAACAGGCTCAGCCCAGGCCCAATCCCTTTCAGGACAGCTGTGCTTTTGTCTCAGGGAGTGGACACTCTAATGATTTTTGGTTCTGTTTTGAAGATCTAGAGTGTTTCAGCCCAGATGATGTAGAATACATGGACATAGTCTAACAAATGGCTCTGTTAACCTACAGGGCAAAGAAGCTCTTCAAAAGAACTGGGAGGCAGTTCCCTCAGAACCCAACAAGCAGCAAGTTTGGATTTGTCAAAGCAAAGACCAAATGCTACAACTATAACCAGTTAGGGCATTTTGCAAGGGAATGCAAAGCTCCCAAGTCAAACCCAGGATCTGCTCATGCCTCCACACATCCTTCAACACCAAAAGCTGCTGGAAAATCAACTGAAATTATTGCTGTAGCACAAGAAGTTGATTGGAGCTTTATGGTACAAGATGTCACCTCTGGTCAAGCATTCATGGCTGGAACAGACAACTCTAAGGTATATTATCATCTCTGTACTCCAGCCTGTATTGCTAAGGTTAAAATGTATCAGGACTATAACATGAAAATTAAATCTGATATTGAGTCATTAAACATCTTAAAAGCTGATTTTAAGAAGGCTGAATCTGATTATCAACATAAAATTAAGGAGTTAGAGAAAACAGTATCTTTTTTAAAACATAAACACACTAATTACAGGACTCAAATCAAAGATTTAATATCCAAGTTAACTGAGGCTCAAGCCAAGCTAGTAATAGTTGAGGCTCAAGCAAGGAAGCATGCTATTTCTAAGAAAAACTTACAAACCATTCTTGCATCAGCCTCCCACTCCAAAATTTGTTATCAAAACAAATAAGGGTTGGGGACCAATAAGATTGCTCCACCACACTCTTATGAGTCTATTAGACAACCAAGGTGTGGTACTGAAGAGCAAGAGGTCCCATTTGCTGACCCATCTTCACTTGAGTTGAAGAATGATACAACAATGGAGACCACCACATGGAAGGAACAGGTAAATCAACACATTTCTACTTGTGATGATCAACCCCTATCCACCAAAGCTAGAAGAAATCAGGCAAAGGTAGCCAGAAGAACTACCAAGAAAGTAGCTGAATCTAAGCTGAAGATTGACCCAAAGCAAAAGGACGTTTTCATTTCTGTTGGATTCCAGGTGGTAGGACTTCTGATTCAAGAAAGAAGTGTAGTACCAACATTCCTGTCCTTCCAAAGGATCAGAAGTTAAAGGGTAAGTATGTAGAGGAAAACAAAAAGATCAAGAAACCTCAGCATTCAAAAACCCCTAAGATTAACATTGCATGTATAATGTGTGGTCTGTAGAACCACTTGGCTAAAGATTGTTATTATAATCCAACAAGCACACATTATGCAAATAATGTTAAAAGGGAAACAGCTAAGGAAGGATTCACTTTTGTACCTTATCACATAGTTCAAGTTATGAGAAAAGGAAAGCTGGTTTCTGAAGCTAAGTTGCTTTTGGAAGAAACTCACTCTTCCGAAGGGAAAATAGCTTCGGAAGTTAAGCCAAAGAAAGCTTAAAAGAGTAAAAGAGTCTTCTCAAAACCTTCCAAGAAGAAAGCTACTTAAGAAGAGAAAGTAGTGAAAGTTCCTTCCGAAAAAAAAGAAGCTTCGGAAGAAAGACATGCTACTCAAGCTTTAACAAGTTCATCAAAGCTGATCAATCATGGGATGTAATGGAAGATCAGACAAGATGCTGCAGCCATACCTTCCTCTTCGAAGACATCAATTGAATCCTCTACCATTCTTTTTGGTTCAATTATATCATCATCAATGGAAGAACCCAACACCAACAAGGCTTGGGTTTCCAATCAAAACTAACTTTTCACCTTATGTGCAGGGTTATTCATAAGACAAGAATAATAATGTCTGGATAGTGGACAGTGGATGCTCTAGGCACATGACTGGGAACAGATTTCTACTTCAACAATTTCAACATTTTGATGGAGGTCCTATTCAGTTTAAAGGTGAGACCAGAGGATACATTTCAGGCAGAGGAAGTGTATCCAATGGCTTGTTAAGAGTCAACAAAGTGAACTTGTTCAAACAGCTTGAACACAATCTACTAAGTGTTTCTTAGTTCTGTGATCAAAAGCATCAAATGCTTTTCACAAAGCATAAGTGCATTATCCTCAAACCCGAGATAACAATTTCTCGAGAATTGGTGCTTCTAAGATCTCCAAGAAAAGGGGATATGTACAAGCTGGATATGAACAATGCTTCCCCATTGGGTGAAGTATCATGATTTCTTTCCAAAGCTGATGGTGATGAGTCTGCCTTATGGCATAAACATATGTGTCATGTAAATTTTAAAACCATGAACAAATTGGTTAAAAATAACTTGGTAACATGGTGTGCTCAAAAATGAATTTTTCTGTAGAGACAACTGTGTAGCTTTCCTAAAAGGAAAGCAACATAGAGTCTCACAAATCCAAAGTGGTTAACTCTATCACCACCCTATTACACTTATTGCACATGGATTTATTTGGTCCAACAACTATAATAAGCATTGGAAGGAAATCATATTGACTTGTGATAGTTGATGATTTTAAAAGATTTACATGGGTATGCCTTTTAAGAACTAAAGATGAAACTGCTGAAACTTTAAAATCTTTTATTCTTAAAATTGAAAATCAAAGTGATCACAATGTAAAGATAATTAGCAGTGATCAAGGGACTGAGTTTAAAAATCAAGTTTTTGACTAATTCTGTAACTCAAAAAGGATTACTAGACATGTTAGTGCTCCTAGAACTCCTCAACAAAATGGTGTTGCTGAGAATCAAAACTGGACACTGATTGAGGCTGCTAGGACCATGTTAGCTTATTCAAAGTTGCCTCTAACATTCTAGGCAGAGGCAGTCAGCACTGCATGCTATGTGTAGAACAGGGTCCTCATTGTTAAGCCACATGGAAAAACCCCTTATGAGCTATGGAACAAGAGGCCACCATTCATTGGCTTTCTAAGGTCCTTTGGCAGCAAGTGTACCATACTTAACACAAAGGAAAACTTGGCAAATTTGTTGAGAAGTCGGATGATCCTATCTTTGTCGGATATTCCTCCACCTCTATTGCTTATAGAGTCTATAACATCAAAAATCAACAATTTGAGGAATCATCCAAAATTGTTGTTAATGAGCACACTTCTTGTGTTAGGGGGAATGGCCCTAATCATATTTTTGATTTAGAATTGCTTCCAAACTATTCTAAACCATCTTGTGAGAATGTTTCAGCTGGAGTAGGTACTCAAAGTGATTCTGATAAAGACCAGCTATTTGAGTTACCCAGACCTCTTCTAAGTTCTCCAAGAGTCTCTGAACCCCAAGCCCCCATCATTGGTAGATCCGATAGCATGACCATTTCAGGAACCAATGGAGCTTTAACAAGTTACCAACAAAGTGAGCTTAATAACTCATCAGCTGATAACATACAACACCAGGCTGATGGAAATAGTATTCTAAAGGAACATGCAACTGTTAATACTGCATCTCAGTCAACTGATTCTGATTTTGTTTCTCTTTACTTCAATAAGTCCTCATTGAATGACATTGAAACAACAGCTGGACCAAGCGTTCATATTCCTGAGCAAAATATGTCCAACTTGGACCTATCTCTGCAAGTAGAAGGGATTCCCAGATTAAGGATTCACAACACTCATCCAGCTGAAAACATCATAGGAGAAGTCTCTAAAGGCATGAGAACAAGGGGACAAACTCATCATAGGAATGTCTGCCTGTACTCATGCTTCTTGTCTCGGATGGAACCCAAGAAAGTAGAAGAAGCCTTAAATGATAGTAGTTGGGTTGAGTCAATGCAAGAATAATTTCTTCAATTCAAGAGACAAAAGGTTTGGAACCTTTGCCTGCTACCATCTGGTCAAGTACCTATAGGCACCAAATGGGTTTTCAAAAACAAGAGAGATGATAGAGGCTTGATCATCAAGAATAAAGCTAGAATGGTTATTCAAGGATACACCCAAGAGGAAGGAATTGATTATACTGATGTCTTTACACCTGTTGCAAGACTTGAGGCAGTTAGAATCTTCCTTGCTTATACCAACTTGATGTCAAGTGTGCCTTGCTATGTGGAAATATAGATAGGGAGGTCTATGTGTGCCAACCTTTAGGATTTGAAGACCCACAACATCCCAACTATGTGTGAAAATTAGATAAAGCTCTTTATGGACTGCACCAGGCACCTAGGCTGTGGTATAAGACTCTGTCTTAGTTTCTCCTAAAGAATGGTTACACCAGAGGAACCATTGATAAGACTCTTTTTATGAAAAGTCTGAGAAAGACATATTGCTCTTTTCAGGTCTATGTTGATGATATCATATTTGGTTCTTCAAATGACCAATTATGTAAAGACTTTGAGAGCACTATGAAGAAGAAGTTTGAGATGAGTTCCATGGGAAAAATGGACATTTTCCTCGGAATTCAGGTGAAGCAAATGAAGGAAGGGTTCTTTATCAATCAATCTATGTATGTCTCTGATATCTTCGAAATATTTGATATGAAGGATTGTAAGCCAGCCAAGACACCAATACCCAGAAACCATGACCTTTGTCCTAACTCTGAGGGGGAGAATACTGATCAACATCAGTATAGGACATTCTTCGGTTCTCTGATATATCTCACAGCAAGTAGACCAGATATCATGTTTTCTACATGTATTTGTGCAAGATATCAGGCTGCTCTAAAGGTGTCTCACCTAGTTGCTGCTAAGAGAATCCTTAGATACCTCAAAGGAGCACCTAAATTAGGTCTTTGGTATCCTAGGAATAGCAACTTCAATCTCTATGGCTACTCAGATAGTGACTATGGTGGCTGTAACATTAACAAGAAATCCACATCAAGAGGATGTCAATTTCTTGGTGCAAGGATCATCTCATGGCAATGCAAGAAGCAATCTTGTGTCTTTACATCTACTTTTGAAGCTGAATACATTGTTGCTACAAGTTGTTGTGCTCAGCTTTTGTGGATTCAAAATCAGATGTTAGACTATGGATTCAACTTCATGAGCACCCCTATCCACATTGACAACAATAGTGTTATCTTCATCACTGAAAATCATGTGAAGCACTCTAAGACAAAGCACACTGATATCAGGTACCATTTCATTAGAAATATTAATGAGAAAAACCTGATCAAATTAGTCAAAGTTAACTCAAATGAACAATATGCTGATTTGTTCACCAAAGCCTTTGATCAACAAAGATTCAAGTATCTCATTATGGCTGTTGGCATGATAAACATTGACTAATATATCTCATTTGAAAACCTTTTTAAATGTGTCTTATCTTTTGTCAAATACAATCTAAGCCCTGTTACAAAATGTAACATCTGCCTATTTTGGAAAATAAAAACCCAAACCCGAATCCGTTTGGGTCAATTTTTGGAAAAATCAAATATGTTAGTTAGAAGTTTAGTTTATTTTAATCCTTCAATAATAATAATAATAATACTATTTATTCAACTTCGATTTATTAAATTAATTCATGGTAATTTCATGATTTATAGAATAAAATTTTATAAATTCATGAAGTTTATTTGTCATTTATGAGTTTTAATTATAAAACTAAAATAAATGATTAAAATACAAGATCATTATTTTTATAAATATGTAAGGTATATAAAATGTTATTAATATTTATAAGATTTCAAATATTCAATTAAAATAAATAATCAAATTAAAAGTTTTTATTAATTTTATAAAGTCTACAAAGATTTAATAGAAAAGTTGTTAAATTAAAATTAAAGTTTTAATAAATTTAAAGTTTAAATTATAAGTATTCTTTTATTTATTTAAATTATTTAA
>BJCM01212608.1:0-13430 GCA_018326385.1 Flaveria bidentis
ACAAGACATACAAATAAATAGGCACGTTTCCACGTTACGCGATAAAATTTCTTAATTAACATTTAAAACATGTAAACACATAAACATAATACCATAATCACATTGTCAATTAGATTATCATTAATTTAACATTATTAATTATTATTAGGTCACCAACGTTAAATGACAACTAGTGTGTGCTCACGACACGTGTATGCAAGACTTAACGGAACTAACGGAGTTTGGTAACGAAAATTTACCGGATGTCGCAGAAAGATAAACGGCTATAGAACGGTATCTAATGGGATTATAAGTTTTGATAAAGTCAACTTGCTTTATTTGATGACTTTTATTGTTATATTTTAAAGCCATGATTCAAATTAGTAAGGAGTGGGTGGTTGTTAAAGCTGTTCGAGATAGAGATATCTACAAACTAGATATGTCTCACGTTGATCCTTCTACAGAAACAACTTGCCTCATTGCTCACGCATTAAATGATGAAAGCCAGCTTTTGCATAGTCATCTTGGTCATTCCAACTTCAAAAACATGAACAAACTTTGCAGTAGGAAATCATGTAGTTGGAATTCCATCAAAGAAGTTCGCTACATCAGACCTCTGCAAAGCATGTTTAAAAGGGAAACAACATTGAGAGTCTTATAAGACCAAGCAAATAAACTCAAATTCAAAGCCTCTACACATGTTACACATGGATTTATTTGGTCCTGTAAATGTGCAGAGCATTGGGAAGAAATCATATAGTTTAATTATCATTGATGATTATACACGATTTTCTTGGGTTTCCTTTTTGTGTGTAAAATTTGAAACGGCTGAATTATTAAAATAATTTATCACTAAAGTAGAAGATCAATTTGATCAAAATGTATAAATAATTAGAAGTGATAATGGAACAGAATTCAAAAATGTTAATGTTGACCTATTCTATGCAGGAAAAGGGATAGCTCATCAGGTCAGTGCTCTTCGAACTCCACAACAAAACGGAGTTGCATAAAGGAAACACCGAACATTGATTGAAGCAGCACGTGCAATGTTAGCAAATGCCATGATTCCTATCACTATCTGGGATAAAGCCATATCAACTGCATGTTTCATTCAGAATCGTACTCTATTGGTGAAAGACAAAAAGAAAACTCGTAATGAGTTATTGTTTGGCAAAAAACCAAACATAGATTTTCTTATATCTTTTGGTGTCTTGTTTTAATTTTAAATTCAAATGACCAGCTAGGAAAATTTGATTCAAAATCTTATGATGGATTCTTACTTGGATATTCGTCTGCTTGTAAAGGGTATATAGTTTATAACTCTAAGACGGATGTTATCATTGAAACATTCAATGTTAAATTCCTTGAAAATTCCTTTCCATCAGTTGCAAATGGTCCAACATGGTTATTTGATTTAGACTCATTGTCAAACTCATTTAATTCTAATATGTATGAATCTTCTTGTGACAATAGGAAACAAGTAGGAGATCTTTGATCCTTTAGTGACTATTCCGACTCTGATGATATGGATGATACAAGCCCAGAATATCCATTTTTCTCATTTATAAGAGATCCTTTGTTCAATTAAGAGAGCCATGATCAACAAATTCCTGAGTAACAACAAGTTCCTAAAAATTCTGTTGTTTCTCAACTTATTCCTAATGATGGAGTAGAAATTCACCAACCTGAGTCTAGAACTTCATCTGTATCCAGAGATATAGATGTCAATGACAAGCTTGATTATTTTATCAACTCTGCAACTCAAGTTCGAAATTTCAATCCACATTCTTCAACCCTGTTGCACCAGCTCTCTGACTTGAACTAAACTAATATGGATGTGAATATTTCATAAGATGAGATTCCAACATTTCGTATTTACAAGAAACATCCCATTTCTAAGATTATCGGTCCTTTGCATGAGAGAACAACAAAAAATCAATCTGAACGAGCAAACCTTTGCTAGTACTCATGTTTTCTATCTGAAATTGTCCTTTAAAAACATTACTAAAGCATTGAAGGACAATAGTTGGATCTAAGCTATGCAAGAAGAATCACTATAATTCCATAAACAGAAAGTGTGGACACTGGTGGATATGCCTGAAGGAGAGAATGCCATTAGCACAAAATGGTTGTTCAGAAACAAATCAGATGATAAAGGAATAATTATTCGAAACAAAGCAAGATTAGTAACACAAGGTTACACCCAGGAGGAAGGAATAGATTATGATGAAGTGTTTGCTCTAGTTGTAAGACTTGAAGCAATTCGTGTCTTCCTGGCACATGCTTCTTATATGAAATTCAAGGTGTACCAAATGGATGTTAAAGGTGCATTTTTGTATGACCAATCACCGATGATGTGTATGTCAAGCAACCTCAAGGTTTTGAAGCTATTGAATTCCCTCATCATGTGTACAAGCTAAGCAAAGCTCTATATGGTCTACATCAAGCTCCAAGAATCTGGTATGAGACATTATCCCAGCACTTGATCCAACATGGATATACAAGAGGGAAGACTGATCCAACTTTATTCATAAAGAATGATGCAACTGATATCCTATGTGTGCAAGTGTATGTGGATGATATCATATTTGGTTCAACTAGTCACCAACTATGCTCTGAATTTGAATAGATTATGAAATCATGTTTCCAGATGAGTTCTATTGGAGAAATCAATTTCTTTCTTGGATTGCAAGTAAAACAATCTGCAGATGGTATTTTTATCAATGAAGAGAAGTTTGTTGATAAGCTATTGAAGGAATTCAAACTACAAGATTGTCAATCTATTAGAATCCAACTGATGTTAATACCAAGATTGATCCCGATCCGAAAGGAAAATCTATTGACCAAACATTATATAGATCTATGATTGGCTCTTTGATGTATTTAACTACATCTAGACCTAACAAAATGTATGTTGTTTGTGTTTGTGCTAGGTACCAATCAGACCCAAAGGAATATCATCTTATCGCTATCAAACGCATATTCAGATATCTCAAAGGAAAACCAGCTCTAGGGTTATGGTATCCTTATGAAGGAAACTTCGAGTTACATGGATATACTGATAGTGATTATGGGGGATGTAGTCAAGATAGAAAATCTACCACAGGTGGTTGTCAGTTTTTAGGTCCTCGATTAGTCTCTTGGCAGTGTAAGAAATAGACAAACGTCTCAGTCTCAACTGTAGAAGCTGAGTACATAGCTACATCAGCAGGATGTTCTCAAATCCTATGGTTGCAAAACCAACTGCTAGATTATGGGTTCAATTTTCTAAAACCCCCTATCTAAATTGATAACACTGCTGCTATGTTTGTAAAAGCTAGTCCTGTCCTACATTCTAAAACAAAACATATCAATATTCAATATCATTTTCTAAGAGATAACTATGAAAAAGGTTTAATCATTTTAATTCAGATATCAACTGAAAAACAGTTGGCTGACATGGTTACCAATGCATTCCTCCCAGGAAGGTTTGAGTATTTGGTTGAGTCAATTGGTCTTATTAATCATGTTGAAAACTGATTTTGTTTCATCAAAATGATAATAACCCTTCATCATTTTCATAAACAACTCAAAATTAAAACCGTCAAAGTCAATTGCCTAATTGTATATATATGATTGTGTGCTAAAAAGAAAAAGCGAAATAAAATTTGGAAAAGTGCAAAAAGAAAAGAAAGAATTATGAAATGAAAATACAAAAATAAAATATGTTAGTTTTTTAATACTTTAGGATTGAATCTGCCATTGCAATATGTGAGAAATGATAGTACATCAACGTTATCAGTTGCATACTTCACTGCTGATAAAGTTTGACGTGAACAGATATGAAGTGCAGGAAAATTCATGCAATTATACTGAAAAAGTAAATTCTTACGATTAAACTAAATGAATTATGCATTTGTGCATATCCATTTTAGTTCTAAAGAGTGGTGTTGACTTATTTGATTGATTTCTTGTCAAGTCAAAACCTCACACCTAGTGGTGATATGAATAACCATGAGATCTGTCTATCGCATCTATTCACTTCTCTGTTGTGAGTCATCATAGACCTAAAGTGACAAGGTATCCTCTGTTGTATGTCATTACAGATCAGGATATTCTCACCTGATACAAAAGATGCCAATGTGCACAATCCCTTAAAAAGTCCAAAATTGATGCCCTGTGATTCTTATGATCATCTCTATCTATTTCTTTATGAAACAGATTCGGGGATTACCTAATGGCTTGTCCATAGTGGTTTTCTCGGAGATTATCAACTGGTTTAACCATGATGATTTTCTCATTGACCTAACATGAGATCGGGTTAAACATATATGTTAGGTTTTTAAGTTGAGTAAAAGTACTTGCTTGCATACCTTGATGACGGTCAGACTCTCTAAGTTTAAGTGTGGGTTACATAATGTCATATCTAATTCAACCTTAATCAATCCAAGAATTGAAAAAAGTAAGTGTGCTGATTCTTTTGTCAAGGCACTCATTGTCTGTCCTTAGATCTATTGTCTCCTTTGTTGCGGTAACGCTGACCTTGAACATACTTGATCAGGGTTTAATCATAGTGTATGACTATCCATAATTTCTTTTATTTTAATGTGATGATTATTATCTAATATGATCTCACTACTGGCATGTGATTCAATGTGGATATAGTATATTTTTCTTGAGCTTTATTTTGATTTTTGCATCATTTTCTTTGTGTAGGCATGTTGATAATGACTAGTTTTTCTCATATTTTCAACTTCTATAAACTTCTAAGTTTGTAATCTTAAAAGTTCAGGGGGAGTAAAGATGAAAAAAAGAAAATCAAATAAATGTTTGGATAAAAAGGATAAAGCTAAAATATTCAAGCATGTGTGTGTTTGATATGATTAAAAAATGAACCTGAAAAAATTTCAAATTATTTTGAAATGTGGAAAACAAAAATATTTAGATTACGGGAAATTAATTTAAATTTCTAAATAAACTTTTCCAAGTGAAAAATAAATAAAAAGGTCAAAAAGTCAAAGTTTGGTTCAAAATTCAAAGTTCAAAGTTTGACCAAAGTTTGAAAGTTTTTATGAAGGATAGTGAAAATGGTCAAAATTAGGGTTTGAATGAATTTTTGAAAAAATTTCAGGTGTTAGACGTATGGAAAATTCCCATGCGCCTAAACAGTGACCATAAGTCTAAGCTTAGAAGCATGGTGAATTTTAAGTTTTATGACAAGTGTTTAGCGTTTTGATTCCAACTCATGCGCCTAAATAGTGGTTATGAGTCTGAAAATTTGGTTTAGTGTTCGGAGTCTGAAAATTTGTTTAAGTGTTGGGCGTTCTACACAAATTTATGCGCCTACATTGTACTAGACATTTCATGTTGAAATAAACCAAGTGTGGACTCCTGAAAGCCCATGCGCCTAAACAATTCTCATACGAACCGAGGGTTCATGATTTTATTCAAGTGTTAGGCACATCCGACTAGGTCATGCGCCTGAATAGTACTCCTGTGCCTAAACAGTGTTCATGCGTCTGTACACTATACATGCAACCAAGTCCTTAAAACAAAAATTAACCAAGTGTAACTCATGCGTCTACGTCTCATGTGCCTGGACAGGGGTAATGCGCCTGTACAGTGCCAATGCGTCTAAACCTCATGCGTCTCAACAGTGGTCATGCGCCAACATAGTTGTAATGCTTCCAAGGGTTTTTCACACTTATATAAATTAAACACTTGACAAAATTCATTTCATTCGAACATCTTCACTCACTTACACTCTATTCTTATTCTTATCACCCGACGCACATCATACTATTTGTTTAGACTGGTTATCTAAGAATGTTGTTATTTTGAGGTAAAATCAGTGATTCTAAACAACTTATTGGGTATATTTCATCAAATCATTGTCCATAATCGTCACATTTATACGGGCGTTTGACCCCTATTTAGGCGTTCGAACCAAAAGAGTTTGATAATCTGAAATTTGATGATAATATGTGTTCGAATGTTTAAAATTTTATCTGAAATTCTTGTTAACACATGATTTCGACCTATTTAACACCAACAAATCTAAATTTCTTCACAAAAAGTGTTTGATGATTCATGTGTTCATCAGTAAAAATAATAAAAAAAAAATTACACAAAAATGAATCGACAACTTAAAATTTGCAAATTAAGTTTGCTTGTTAATCATCAAAACTCAACAAGTGCTTACAAATCAACAAGAAGCAAATTACTTAATTGATTGTATATTATAAATTTGATTGATTTATAAAAAGTAAGTGTTCAACACTAAATTTTTTTTTACAAAAATGATCAAATTTTAGAATATAAAATTTGTTAAGTAATGAAGGATTTAAAACTAATGAGGTATTTATAATTTGTTAGATGTTTGTTAATAACACATACAAATGATTGATTTTTTAATGAGTTACATTAATTATATACCTTCATACTAATTCATATTTCTTTGTGATTGTTAGATGGCTAAACTCAAATTTGAGCCTAAGCACAATGTAGCTGCTTTCTTAAATGAAGATGTTAGAGAAGCAACAAGCTATGAATAGATGTTAAGATTTATTCTCAGAACAAGATATGTTTATGTTATGTGTGCTAGACCAGCCATATATGCAAGATTGATAAAGAAGTTCTGGAGAACTGCTAAAATTGAATTGGATGATAATAGGAAGAAAGTATTAAAGGGATTCATTACTAGAGATAGAATGATTGAAGTATCTGAAGAATCAATAAGGATTGCACTAAGATTAGGTGATAATGATGCCCAAGACTTGTCTAAATACACTTACAATGAGTGTAGGGAGAGATTTATGCAGATGGGTCATTCTGATAATTTTCCTAAGAAACAATTCTTTAGAGCAAGAGTTTAAAAGAAATGCATGATGGAATTCTTTTCGTTTGGACATTGCATCACCAATAATTGCTATAGCGACTAACATAAGGTTTAACATGGTTAAATGGATCATGAATGGATTCATCTTAAATCTGGAGAAATGGAAGAGGAACAAGTATTTGATGTATCCTAGATTTCTTTAGCTAATCATAAATGAGGAATATCTAGATATACATGCATATGGTGTACAACATGACAGGCTTGAGTTAGAGGATAGGTCTGAGAGTGTATACAAAAGACTTGTTATTAGTGGAGCTGAGAATGTACCTCTATTTTATTACATGAGGAATGTTGTTGATATATATATATATATATATACATATACATATATTTATATATATATATATCATGTTGATATTAATCAACAACATTTCCATTTGACTAAAGATGAGCCTGTGAATCCAAATGATCTAATAGAAGACATAATAGAAGAAGATGATGATGATGATGAAGATGATGATAATGATGAAGAACATGATAATGATGATAGCTCTTCAAGTGATGATAATGATGATAGTGAAAACCAAGGTGGTGATCAAGGTGGTGTGACAGAAGGAAATGATGAAGAAAATATTCATGATATGGATAATGAACAAACTGTGTTTGATCATAGAGATGATGATGTTAGAAATGATGATGCTGAAATTGAAACCGAGATGAATGATAAAGAAAGGGGTAATGAGCATTTATATAATAAGGATGTTGATGAAACTGTTGATAATGTTGATTATAATCAAAATTTGATTTTGATTCTATATGGTCTGAGCTAGTCACACATAGTGTTACTTCTGCTGTGCAATCTTAAAGTGAAGAAGTACAGATTGTGAAAGAGAAGCAGAAATAAATGAAACAAACAAATGATGTTTGTGTTCAAATAGAGATTGATAGTGACAAAGATGGGATTGAAGAGTTGAAATCAAAGATCGTAGATCAAGATAAAGTGATATAAAGATCAAAACAAGAAAATGTTGTATTGAAAGCAAATGATGAAAAGAAGAACATCATGATAAATGAGCTTGAAGAAAAGGTAAAGAGATTGTTTGAAGAAATAGAGAAGATAAAAGGAAGTTTCAAAGAACAAGAAAAAGAAAGTGAAGTGATTGTTATTAAGAAAGAAACTAAGCAAAAATCTCAAGAGACAATGATTGGAAAGTATACAGAAGCAGAAAAAGGTAAAAGAAAGATAGATGAAATTAAAACATCAACAATTCAAGCTAAGGTTTAAAAGACTATCAATGAAGCTGAGAATGTAGAAGAATGTGATTTGCAAAAGAATATAGAAGCCCTTGATGACATAGATTTTGATCTACGAGAGGAGTGGTATGATGAAGTTTTAGAAGATGAAGATATTTGTGATGTAGTTGATTCACTTGTTGCACATGTTCAAGATGATATCCCAATAGGCTTTAAAAACAGATACAATTATCTTGTCAGGAAAAAGTACAATAGAGTGTTTTTGGACGGGCTAACTGTGACTCAGCTAAACGAAGAGTATAAAAGTGTATACTTGTAGAGTCATCAGCGCCAGTGGATCCAAATGAGATAAGCCTTGAACATGGTCAATGGGCACCGATGAGTGAAAGCCTAAATGTTGATGATATTCTTATAAAAGGATTGCACCATCCTGATCTTGAAGACATGAGCATACCTGCTTTAAGGATGTGGTTGCAGTCAAGGAACTATCCTAGAAAGAGACTGAATAGACTTCAAGGAGAATAATTAAGAAGATTAGTTATGTAACACCCGGTTATTTTTAAAAGTTATGAAAGAAAAAATAAATGTGAAGGAAAAGAAAGAAAGGTTTTAAAACCTAAGTTGAGGGGTAAAAGGTGTAAAAAGGATGAAAACTTTTAAAAGTTGGTGTAAAAGTGGGCATGGCCGAGTATAGTGTACACACACACACACACATTTCTTATGGTTTTAGAGAGAGAAAGTGAAGAAGAATTCAGGTTTTGAAGCTCAAGAAGAAGAAGATCGAATTCAAGGCAAGAATTCATGGTTTTGTGGTGTTCAAAACCGGCCTATGCCGCGGTTGTATGCTTATGTGTATTGTGTGTTAGTTTGTGTGTGTTTTGGGGGGTTTTAGGTGTTGACCATGTAGCAAACAGGTTTTGAAGGAAGTCATACCCAAAAGGCTGCTAAGGTGAGTTCTAGAACTCCTTTTTTATTGCCTAGGAAGTGAGGACATGAACATACTTACAATGTCTTTGTTTTCAAGAGGAACTCCTCCATCCACAAGGGTATCCACAATCTTAGTAGTGTGTCCATTGCCTAGTAAGTGAGGACATGAACTTCCTTACAATGTCTCTATTTTCAAGAGGAACTCCTCCATCCACAAGGGTATCCACAATCTCAACATACCTGAAGTATTGCTGAGTCATGGTTTCACCTGTTTTGAAGGTGAAGTTTCGAAACTGTTGCTTCAAGAGATCCTTCTTGTTCTCCTTGGCTTTAGAGGAACCCTCATACATCAGTTTTAGTACATCCCACAGCTGCTTAGCTATTTTGCACTTCTTGAAACATCTGTACATAGAGTTTAGAAGGGCAGTTTTAAGGGCTGTCAAGGGTTTTCTATCAATCTCTACTCTCTTCCTATCTTCATCATAGTAGTTAGTCACCTCCTTAGGGATCATACCAACACCAGTAGCAGAGGGGGTGCTAGGTATGAAAGGTCCATTTTCAATAGACTCCCACATTCTTGAGTCTAGAGACCTGATAAAACCTTCCATTCTTAGGCACCAGGTATCAAAATCAACAAGAGTGATCAGTGGGGACTTGTTCATGGTTCCAGTTTCCATATCAGTCTTAGAAATGGCTGCCATTTGAAAAGTTTAGTTTTTGTGTGTGTGAGGGATCTTAAGATGGTGAGATATTATATCAAGAACCCGAAATGCTCTGATACCAAATGCAGGACCGGTGAAGGGGGTCACTTACAACACAACAACACAAAGAGGAGATTAACCAAACTTAATCAAAAGTAAGACTGGGTTAACCACGAGTTTGACACTAAGAACACAAGTAATAAGTAAGAGACAGAACAAGAGAGCACAAGTGTTTGGTTTTCAAGGATGCAGTATATTGCTATCTCAAGTTCTATTACAAGTGTTACAAAGCATAAAAGAAAGATACTAGAACAAGGAATACTTATACTACATCCTACAGTCGGCTATACTCTGAAAGCCAGCTGGATATAATTGACTAGACACAAACAAAATCAATTGTAGAGTCAAAAGGCAAGATTGCCTATTGACTAGTGACTATGACATGCCATAGCTCACATCCTTATCTATTACAAAAAGGTTAAAGCACATGAAGTACAAAGTTACAGACTCAAGACCTCAATGTACAGTTACCAAAAGCATGGACCTTTTCACCAACTCATGTAAGTTGGTGACTTTATAGAGATACAATAGAAAGGTGTCCAACTTTATGGAACAGTACATCAGATAAAGCATGTGGCTAAAGTATTCGGAAGAAATCTGTCTTCATGAGTTGAAGCTTCGGAAGACTTTGTCTCTGAGGCTTCGGAAGACTTCATCTTTGGCTTCGGAAGATATTGGTATTGGCTTCGGAAGATTTCATACTTAGAATATTTCTGTTGTATGTGTGAAACTTCCTAAGCATTCTTCTTCAATGCACTTGTGCAGCGTGCAGGATAGACTTTGGATGTTTAGTTTGCATAGGCCTCTTCATTAATCTATACAAACCCCCCCTAGGCTGATGCTACCAAAACACTTAGTAGAGTTCAAATATCAACAGTCCTCATTAGGATGATCAGCATTCATTTCTTCATAAGGTGATCAGGATCCTTCAGACTGTCAAAATGTCTTCTCAAGTCAAAGAGATCATGAAGAGGCAACTCAAACATATCTTGCCAAGTGTAAATGTCTTCAGTGCCTTGATCTCTAATGACATGCCATCTTTCTAGATTTGTGGTTTATGTCCAAGACAAGATGGGTCTTCTTGATGCTAGAGGAGCTGTTTGAATTGGAATTGATGTAGCATCCTCTAGCTGCACATCCTCAGGATGTTCTGACTTATCCTAGGGTTTAGAAGATGGTGTAGTCTTCTTCTTCTTTGGTTTTGGTTTAGAAGTCATCCTCTTCTTTCTCTTTACAGATTTTAACTGAGAAGACTGGCCTATAGTACCAGATTGATCTTCATTGTCTTTCTTAGTTTGGACTTCCTCTCTCTCAGGCTCAGAAGGAGAGGGAGGTTGACCCTGCTGTGGATCAGAAGATGAAGCTTGCTGAGATTCAGCAGGAGGTCCAGGTTGTGTTGTCTCTGGTCGTTCAACCTTAACCTCCACTTCAGGTGGGGCTTGACTTAGAGGGGAGTGTAGGTCAATGAGCTTACACTTTTGATCTTCTGCTTGATCACCCTGATGTGCTCATCCATAGTGGATAGAGACATGGGGCCAAGTCTCCTTCTGGAGAATCCATACAGCTTCAAGAAGCTCATCATCCTCTGCCTATCAGCAGACTTCTTCATGCTCTTTTGGATGATGGTTCTTGATTTTGTAGCTTCTTCCTTAGCTTTCTCTTAGTTGTCTTTCTGTCCTTGACTATCCCAAGTTCAAGTTGTTTTAAATACTCAAACTCAACATAGTCTAGGACAAGAGAAGAAGTGCTTCTGCCTGATAGAGGCCTGTGGCACTCAGGTTGTTGATCATCTTGATCCTATATTCTTTATTGTCTACCTGAGGTTCTTGTTGAACCACATCCTCTTATGCAGGACTTTCTTGAACTGGGGAGAGGGTAGGCATATGCTTGTACAGTCTTTTCATTCTTCTCTCTTCTTTGACTTGTACTAGAAGCTTTGCATCTTCTACCTCCTTCTTCTCCCTTGACCTTTCCAGGTCAACCAGTTCATTTAACTCTTCTAAGGGGAGAGAAATGACAATGTCTATGTCATAGTTCCTTGTCTGTAGATAGTTTATCCTGACTGCCCTTAACTCATCATTTTGAGTATCTGGTCTGGGGGCAACCCTGATAGCAGGCTCCATGAGTCTTGAAGACCCAGCATAAGAACTTTATCCCCTTAGCCTCCTTTTCCTCTCTCTCTCTCCTCCTCCTCAATCTCCTCAGATGTCATCTTTCTTTTCCCTTTTTCATTCACAGACCTCTATGACTCAGGGTGGAGAGAGCTTTAGCCTTCATTGCTTGATGCAGCTTCTAAGCTCTAGCCAGAGAGAGGTTGAGAATCACCTTCACCAGTAGGTGTCTCAAAAAGGGCAATGATCATAGCAGCAGCTGTTGGTGATAAGACTGGGCTCTCAGGTTCTATCACTAGGCCTTCAGTCAAGGTTTCCCCTATGAAGCTAATCTTAGGGTCTGCCTCAATATCCATATTGACCGATGACATTACCTGATTCCCATAGTTTCCTTCTAAGGCTGAACTCTGCACTAATCCTGTCTTAGATTCTTTGAGCCAACTTGTCAGCTAGTCTTGATTTGCTTGTATTAACAAGTGGCATGCTGACTAGATCCAGACTGTCATAATAGTTCAGGGTCTGAAAGTTGAAGATCTCTTGCTGCCCTTGAACTTTCATGATGATTAGGGCTCTCCTGTTGCTGTCATACCTCCATCCAATAATATGATTAGAAGTTGATGGAGATGACATTGCCCTTGGTATCCCTTCTTCAAACAGACTCTATAATAAGGAGTCTATAGAGTTCTCATTAATGTGAACTTGAGGAAGTTGTTGAGCAGGCACAATTGCAAGTAAGGATGGTGAGTCCTCAGTGTCCATACTCCCTGAAGAACTCCCAGGTTCTGTGGTAGTAATGACTTTCTCCCCCTATTTGGTAGCATCACCCACATGCATAGGTGTGCTAGGAGTTAGGTCAATCACCTCCACATGTTCTTGTGTTCCTGGTTGAGGTCCTCTTAAAGGTCTCCCAGCTAGTTGTTCCTTAAGATATGAAATCTCAAGTTGCTGATCATTGACCCTGTTCTGCGACGTAGTCACTTGAGATTCAAGGTGACTAACCTTGGAGACTAAATAGGTGCATGTTGTAGATAGTTGTTGCACCTTTAGTCTTAGGTTCCCCTCATCTTCATTAGAAGACTCATTGGGGGTTAAGATGATTGGACCAAAGTCCTCACTCTCACCATTAGCTTTAGGTTCTTGGCTGCTGGATTTCCTCTGCTCACTAGCAATCTCAGTTGAGATGTCAGTCGACTGAGTTGCCATGGTTGAGGTCTTAATTATGTAATCACTTTCAAAAGTGAAAGCCTCTTCCATATGGACATCCTGAACATGTTCAGAAGTGTCCACCTCAGTAGTAGGTGACTGATGGGGGTTAGAAATAGGAGCCTCAGAAGCACTCATCTCTCTTTGGTTGAGATCTATAGGATAGGGATGGTTACTGTCCCCTGAAGGTTGATCACTTGAGTGTTGAGACTCAGAGTGATGGCTAAAGGCAGTTTGGCAAATAAGCTCATCAAGCTGAGCATGAGGAACCTCAACACTGATCCTTGAAGAGATGGGAGTGGTCTGCTCCTCAGGAGAAGTGGGAGCTCTAGTGTCCACTTCCTCCTGTGTAGGTAAGTATATGGGGGCCTCCATAGA
>BJCM01212609.1:0-10607 GCA_018326385.1 Flaveria bidentis
AATTAACAAAAACATATTTAAAAAAATTATAAATCAAAAAATAACATAAAAATAAAAAAAATAAAAACAAAAAAATGTTCCCCAACTTTCCCCCTTTCATAAAAAAAATATAAAAAAATTTATAAAAAAAAATTCCCGTTTTTTTTAACGAAATTCGTTTTACATGTGTAATATCGGATTTACACATGTGTAAATCCAGTACTACACATATGTATAACTAGATTTACACATATGTAAACAACGGATGTACGATTTTTTTTTAGAAAAGTATATCAATATGGTAGGCGTTGGAAAGATAAAAAAATACTGAATTTTATGGTGAATTTTTTTTGAAAAAAATGATGTCGTGAAAAAAAGTTACGAATATTTAAAAAAATAGGGGGAAATGGCATGTGATTTGCATGTGATAAAAAATGAATGACTGAGATTGGTTCCTAGAGTTCTTACAAAAAAAGTGGTTCTCATTTGAACCCTCCCCTATATATATATATATATATATATATATATGTTATTTAAGCTGATTAATCATGCTTTTGGCAGATGTATTATGAATTTGGAATATTCAGCACCCTTTATGAGGGGAAAGGAATGCCGAACTGGATTAGGCGTAGAATCAAGGGCCCATTAATATCATTTACCATTCCGTCATCTCCTAAGAAGCTCCGAGGTTTGAATTTTTGCTGTGTGGAGACATATCACTCTTCATGTATGACTCGGTCTAGTTTTCTTGTGTTTCCAATTATCAAAATTAGTAATACTACAAAAAACTACACTTGGATTTATAAACATTATATTGAGAGAGTCCGGTTAGGTGGAAGGTTTTTGACTATATTAAGTCATTGGATGTTTGGGCCAAATGAGATGAAAGGTGGTGACAAAATCACTATTACAGTAGCACAAAGTAGAAATGATCAATATGGTCAACTTATAAAGAGTTGTGGGTTGAGGCTTGTGTATGATGATGGAAACTTTGAGGAAGAAGATGTGTTGGGTTATTACAAACCTCTCTGGTTTTCAATTAACCACAGGAGAATACACCCTAGATTGCAATATATGCGGTATAACAGTGGATCAAAGTCACATTATCCTCCTTTCACTGATGTCAGCAGTTATAAAGGTAAGTTATAGAGATGGTATTAGACGTATTAGATTGACGTATTGGAATAGGCTCAAAGTTGTCTCCTCTCTATTATTCACATATATTTATAGTTACATGGTTAATAATAATTACAAGATCAACCCTCTAACTAATACGTCAATCTAATACATCTAATAGATAGATGTCGTTTTTTATTAAAACCTAAACAATCCACTAACATTCATAGGTTGTTCACGGAACAATTCCTTCCTGATGTACTATGCTACAGTAATAATTACTATATAATTTTTTTTATCTTTTTTTCTTTTCACCAGACGACAGAGTGGGTTTTAAAGCTTTCTCCAAAAAGAAGTGTGACACAGTTGAATGTTCATCTCATGCATCTCAGGTAACATTTTAACACTCAAACCCTTTTCTTATCACATGTTTAAAAGCTCCACAGAATGTTTTGATCAAAGTTTTGGTCACAGGATGTAAAGAAATAAAGGTGTTACAGCTTTGCATGTGGATATATGGTTGCAAATCGCTGCATAATAAGGCTACAACATATGTCATTCAGGATCTACATGGAACTTGTATAAATTGGCTTTAGCAAAATATCAACCACTTAAATGATCCAAAGGAGGCGTCTTGTGTTAAAGATGTCAATAATGCCATCAAAGGTAATAAGAATGTTGCTTTGATGATAAAGGTTGTTTTCAAGGCAACCTGAATAAATGTTTACTACTGGAATGATTAGTGTCGAGTTTCTTAATTCGAAAGATGCCTTTTTTTCACCACATCATGGAATCAGACACAGTGCACATCTAAAGATTGATTTTCTCAATTTTGTACGTGCCCACTAATTCTTATATAGATTTGTTGGTCTTGGAGTCAAGGATCATCTAATGAGAGGGGTAGATGCAAGTTTGTAGTACATGCCCTCATCCACCACACCATGGTCACACCATCTATGTTCTATGTCCCCATGTTAACCATTATCCCAAAGGCTCAACTCGCGAACAATACTAAGATAATGTACTATCCAGAGCCTTGATAACAACAAATATTGTTTAGGTTGCCCTCTAGAAGCTCCACATTTTGTTTCTGTTCGTGTAGAGACTTTCCACAAAGTCACCCATGACCCATTCTGAATTTTTTTCCCAAATAAGTTCTTTTTAATATATACGCAGTTTTATTAATGTTTTTGTTAATCTTCCATTTCTATTTTCTGGATTTATCCATCTTTCATGATGTTAAGATGAACCTTGATCAGACCCACAAATCAGTTGACCTCATAAATGGAACAAAACTCTAGTGCAAACAGGAAAATGAAGCATAATTAGTCAAACAATTAGAATACATGATGTGGAAAAACAGAACAGATAATAAACAAATTTTAACTCAAAGCACGTCTTGTGACAGGCAGCCAGGGCTAACCTATTGCTTATAGAGGCCTAACTTTTATGAGGGGTTTTGAGGGTATGACCCATTTTTATCTTTCTTGTTTAGTAATAGGGAACTGTAGTATTCTAGTTTGTTCTGTTTCCAATCCACTTTCTTGTTATTTAACCTCCTCAATCACTTATGTGAGTTCCAGGTTTCACAAGTTTTTATGATCAGTCTTTGTTTCTTTGTAATAAGATGTTACATTTATATATCTATGCATATAATTTCAAAGATTGCATTTTGTGATCTTGTTTTCTATATGTAAATTTAATCTATAATTTTCTTGCAGTTTCTTTCTAACATTTTTCACTGCTTTTTGAACCTTCTGACATTCATTTCTTAATGATTTAATGATTTCTGATGGGGGCACCCTTGATTGACAAGATCTGCCAATTTCTGATTGGGGCACCCTAGCTTGAATTACAAGCTCTGCCAAGAATTGGATACTGATTATGGAAACACGGTTACAAGCTCTGCCATGTTCATCTTTCACAATTACAAATATCAAAGGTGTTCTTGACACTTAAAGGTACAAAGAACAATGGTTCTAATTTCTAAAACTGATAAACTTTGAGTGTAATAATTTATTAAACAAACAAACATACTCACTAATATCCCACTCAAATAGTGTGGTATGGAAAAGATGGAATGAGCGCAAGTCTTACCTCTAACCCAAAAACTAGAGAGATTGCTTTCAGAGAGACCATCGACTTGCACAGAGACTATAGTATAAACATAGTGCATGCAATATTTGGAAGAACACATAACATATCATATTTACAGTAAAAGATGGCAAGAAAAGACAATTAAACTGAAACAACAAACGCATAAACACAAAAAAAATATACTTAAATTAAGATACCTAAACTACGAACAGGTAAAACTACATATGCCTAACTCAAGGGGTAACTAAAAACCGAAGGCATGTGTACTAAGCTATTTAAGATGTGTGATTTTGCTACTTCAAAAGGATGGAATTTATCATAAAAGAATTCTGTTAGGTTGTTTAGTATTTGTTTTCTCGAAGTACTTTTTAGTTGAAATTTTTATGGTGAAATTACAAGTAGGGTCAATTTCCTAATTATATTTGCTATCAATTATGGGTTTTCATATGAATTGTGTATCAGTTTGTTTTGAGGTAAACTGTTAATCTAAATTAAAAATGTATAATTTTGGTGAACTTTTATTACTATGCATGCCTTTTTTCCCCTTAGAAAAATTTATATAACTTGAACTACTGTTTGAAAGCCATCATTTGGAAAAGTTCATAGTATGTAAAATATTTATTTGTTAAATCCTATAACTTGCGTGATGGAATCTGAAGTTGTATCATTCTTTATTTCGATTTTCATTATATATAATCACACTTGCTTGCATACCTTTTTGTATATAACATGATGATGTTTTGCTCTGGATAGTATATTATTTGGATTTCAAAATATTATAAAATCTTTTTAAAAATCACAAAACTACTGATCTAAAATGATTTTAATTAACAAATAATAATTAATAATATTAACAAAAAAACGTATGATTAGTGGCCTTATAATTATAAAGAAGTGATTATTAGAAAAAAAAATATAATAAAAGCCAAATAAAAAAAAAAGAAAAAAGAAAAAAAACATTGTTCATTGAACCCACGTGACCGCTCAACTAACGAGGCACACATACCGGTTCATTTAACCAGATTCTGAGTTTAATAACCGAATTAAAGCTTTTTCACACCCAAAATTTTATGGAAAATGAAAAAAAGAAAAGAAAAAAGAAAACTTTATGGACGATTGGCATGTTGACACGTTGCGGCCGATGGGAACCTTCCAAGCTTACTTTTTAAGAGAGAGTAATTTGTGCATAAGCAAACTATGGTGTTAACTGAACCCAATAGCTAAACTTATAAATATGTCATTTCTAATGGCTAAATTTGTTACGGATTCGAAATCATCAGATTTTCATTTATATGTTTTGATTTTCAAGTTACAACAAATCCACCCTCCTCCTTTGCCAACCAACTAAATCGAAAGATTCCTCAAATATTTACTATTTCCCAAACTAAATATCGTAAAAAAAAGGAAACTGTAAATCAAAGACATAACACCCTACCATAAGTGAAAAGAAATTGCAAGATTTGATAAATTATTTTGTGAAATATTAGGTCAAACAGAACGAATACAGAAGACAATCGGTAAGACTTATATTTTGGCTAGGAAACATGGTCAACGTAGCTCTAAAAAACATCACGTGGCACAAGAATTTGTTTTTTTTATCATATAACTAGTTTAGAAACCCGTATAGCACATGGTTGAATAAAAATATTAAATTTGTAGTTAGTGATTAATATTTATAAAGTATAAAGTAATTTTTTGAGATAAGATATGAAAAAACTTTCATAAGGTTTTGTTTTAAAAAAAAATAAGTTTTTTCAATAAGTAGAAACATGTCTTTATTATAGAAAATTGCATATGTAGTAATTTTTTTAAGATAAGATATGAATACATTTTCATAAAGTTTTATTTTTTAAAATTTTAATTTTTAAATAAGTTGATACATGTCTTTTTATTAATAAATTGTTATTAATTTGAAAAGAATATACAATATTATTACCATTTAATATTATAATTCTAGAACTTATTATGGTGGTGACATATTTAATATTATAATTGTAGAACTTATTATGGTGGTGACATATGCAAACATGATTGTGAGAGTATGACAAGTGTCAAAAATTATTTATTAATATAGATAATTAGGTTAGTATCTCGTATATTACATAGATTGAGTAAATAAAATATTATATAGTTAGTAATGAAAATTTATACAAAATTATATTTTGAGAAAAATATAATTGAAATTATGTACGAGTAAGGACTACGAGTAATAAAATAATGTTATTATTTTTCTAAAAATTTTTGTTTTGTAACTTTCTATTGTTTTTGAAATAAACATTTTGTTTGAAAACAAACCATTATGAAAAAATGTCATATTTAAATGCTTCCTTATTATAATTGCAAATTTTAATTATTTCACTTTATAAAAAATAATTTCTTAATTTTAAATTTTTTTGATATTTTAAAATTTTTTCTTATTTTATAAAAATTTGTTTCTTTAGGAAATATATTTATAAAAAGATCCCTTTCTTAGTATCAATTTTTTAATCTTAAAAGAAATTAGATAATATCACTAATAGTTAATGTAACTATTTAATAAGATAAAAAGGCGACAAAATTAAAATTAGAAGGTATAGAATTGTGTGATGTGTTATTCAAAACCTTCTTTTAATACAGATATAGATAAGATTCTATATTTAAAGATGGATACATAATAGTCAAACTTCTATAATACCGTCCCCATCGCTTTGCCCTTGGGCCGCCCGTCGCCCATGTGGACGACGCCCGTCGGACGGGCAGCGATAGGGGGAGGAGGAAGATGCCTGATCCGTGGTCAAGGGCACCGACAAAGAAGGGGTGGTGGGCCCCACCACCATAAATAATAATTATAAAAAATTTTAAATTAGAGTTAATCTCGGTTTTCGTTCATGAGTTTTGCAAATTATCTCTACTTGACTACCAACCTTTATTTTATCTTCATTATTGGCCTTAGTTTTGAAAATCATTTTTATTTTAGTCCTTTTGACTAACAGTGTTAACATTTTTTGTTAGATTTACTAAAAAAGACCAAAATACCCCCAAAGGTTATAAAGAATCTCACTCTCTGTCTTTCTTTCTTCACATAGCACCTAACTACTACCACATACCACCGCCACCACACAACACCAACACCACACACCACCGCACCTCACACCATCGCCGGTACACACCACCACACCTCACACCACACACCACCGGCACCTCACATTACACACCATCGCCACCTCACACGACCGCACCACATAACACACACCACCACCCTACCCTCCGACAACCACCTCCACTACCACTATCCCACCCCATACCATTCCCTCCCTCATCCCTTTGTGAGGATTAACTTTCCTCCCCATCACCACTGCCACACATTCAACTCTTTTTCCACCACCACCACTGTCACACCAATTCCATCATAGCACCAACACCCAGAACCAATACTTAAAACCTAATCCACAATCACCATTGAAAACCTAATCTTTTCCCCCCACCCTCTTACAACCACACACACCGCCACTTTGAAGAAAACACCATAAAGACCAACACCACTAGATCGAACCACGGTCGCATCTACACAATAGTATCACCATCGTTATCATCATCATCATCATCATAGGGGTTCACAAGATGTAGAAAATTACTTGAATGATAGCAGTTGTGGGGCGGACGATTGGTGTAGAAATTAGGGCAGATATGTATAGCTACGATTAGGGCTTTGGGTTGTGGGCAGTTTCTAGTGTTGTGAGGGTGATAGTGTGCAATGGTGGTGGATATATTAGGGCGGAGGTATGCGTGGAGGGTTGGAGGGCTTTTATTTTCATGGTGGCTACTGTTGTGGTGGTCTATTGTTGATGTTGCGGTGACTGATGGTCGATGCTATAGTGGCTGATGGTCGGTGTTGCAGTGTGATAATGTGGCAGTGGTTGTGGAAAAGGTGACAATGGTGTTGTTGATGGTTAGTTTGTAAGAGAGTAGAATTAAAGAAGAAGAAGAAGAAGAAGAAGGGGAAGGGGTCTTCGGTGTATCTAATATCTTTATTTTAATATTTTAGTTTTTAATATTGAAGGGTTATTATAATAGTCATTTGACAATCATTTAATTGAACAATACTAACATCGTTAGTCAAAAGGATTAAAATAGGAACGCTTTTAAAAAAAGACTAATAATGAAGACAAAATAAACATTAGTATTCAAGTAGAGACAATTGGCAAAACTCAGGAACGAAAACCGAGATTAACTCTTTAAATTAAAATGTTTTTAATTAAAATATTTTAATAAAATAATAATTTAAGAATAATATTTTAATTAAAATGAGTTAATTAAATAAAAAGATTTTAATTTTTTTACATTTATAGTATTAAACTAATTAATTAGAGTTTATTCTTTTTAATTTTTTTTGTTTTATTCATAACGAATACTTTTTTTGTTTTTTTCATAGCGGTTATTTCTTTTGGTTTTTTCCAGACGACTTGTTTTTTTTTCTTTTTTCTAATGGCTAGTTTTATTATCCTTTTTCTAATGGTTAGTTTTTTCTAGTTTGTATAAATACCACAATGTACACTACAATCACTACAACACTTCACACATTTTCCACACGAATACTTTGAATCCAAAATTCTGAAAATGAGCATCAATGATGATAGAATACCCATGAATACTCCTTAAATTCTCACAGAAAAATTTCAAAATCTTATTTATGATGATATCGAAGAGCTTGCTGATCAATTGTTTGAGCTTGACCAAGAAGAAGAGGGAAGTTCTTCCCGACAACATAAGAAGTGCAAAGAGATAGATAGAGGTCGTAAGGATGGAGACACATGATTGTGGAATGATTACTTTGCTCCAGAGCTTCTGTACGATGAAAGTTTCTTCAGACGATGGTTCAGGATGCACACTGGTCATTTTAATCGCATCATCATAGATTTATTTGAATAAGGTAAATCAAAACACTAAAAATATTTTACACAAAGATATAATGTTGTAGGTAGAAAGGGTCTGTCACCAAGACAAAAATGCACGAGTGCCATTTGTCAATCGGCATATGGCACAACAGCTGACCAATGTGATGAATACTTACGTATTGGTGAAAGTACTGCTATGGAATGTCTACAAAAGTTTTGCAGGTCTATCGTGGAAATTTATACATTTGTGTAATTAAGAAGACCAATCTAATATGACATTGACCGGTTAGTAGCTGAACATGAAACCCATCATGGGTTTCTTGGAATGCTTTGAAGCATTGATTGTATGCATTGGAGTTGGAGAAATTTTCCAACTGTATGGAAAGGTCAATATACTCATGGTGATCATGGGCATCCCACCATTATGCTAGAAGTGGTTGCATCACACGACCTTTGGATTTGGCATGCATTCTTTGGAGTAGTTGGATCAAACAACGATATCATGAGTTTGCAAGTGGTACAAAAGTCGTTAAGAGTCTGCAAGAAAGGATGCAAAAAGATCCTTTGGTGTTCTTCAAGCTAGGTGGGCAATGATACGATCCCCATCAAGATCCTCAAAATTACCGGTATTAGGTGATATAATGCATGCATGTATTATATTACATAATATGATTGTAGAAGATGAAAGAGGTTCCATAACTAAATGGTCATGCGAAGAGCAAGAACTAGAGATAGAAAGAATAACGGGACACCACCATTATTTCAAACACACCTACAGAGATTTAGAAGCTTACGTAACCAGGATGCACACCATGCATTGCGGAATGATCTAATAGAACATCTCTGGGCAAATAGGGGGATTAGAGAGTAGTTTAATTATTGTTTCTATCTAATAATTTTGTATCGTCATTTTTATTTTATTGTTTTACGTTGTGTGTTTTTATTTTATTTTAATTAAATATATTTACAATAATTTAAATATCTTTATTTAAAGTAAATTAATAAAGAAAATATAAGGTGGAAAAATAAAGGTGTTTGTGGGAAGGATAATGTTGAGGGTAAAAAATATTTGTGAAAAGAATGGGTGAAAGTAAGTGAAAAACTAATATGACATGTTAATTAGGATTGTTTGTGAAAAGGATGAGTTGTAGTATTGTGAACGGTCTAACTTTCCTCTTTTACTTATATAGATTTATCCATAAAAAAAATAATTTTACACACCTCTAGCTTTATCCACCTCTATCTGCAAGACTGCAAGTGTTGAATCCGGTTGTATTTAACAGGATGGGCCGTTTTATTTGGGCTATACGAAGACAAATAAAATATTGGGCCCATCAGAAACTGCAAAGTTGCATGAAATTGAAGAGCAAATATCAAAACACAACAAAGACCAGGGGCATAAATGAAATATTAGCCCCCTTATATATCAACACAACACACAAATCATGTCTTGTTTCCAAAGAAATTGAACCTCTGATCTTCAAAACAGCAAACACAGGTAGACAAAATGTCAGGGATGGAGCGACTACAGAGGATGTTCGCCGGCGCCGGCGGCGCGTTAGGTCACCCGCCGCCGGATTCTCCGACTCTCGATACATCGGAGCAAGTTTACATCTCATCACTTGCCCTTTTGAAGATGCTAAAACACGGTAAAATTGCATTTCTAGGGTTTTGTTTTTTTTCATTTGATTTGTTGCAATTTGGTTGTTTTTGATTGGTGGAGTGATTATATGTGAGTGAATTTGGGTTTTTTTGTGTAGTGTTGGGGTTTGATGATGTTTTTTGTGTGGTGTGTAGGGAGAGCGGGGGTTCCTATGGAGGTCATGGGGCTGATGCTTGGGGAGTTTGTGGATGAGTATACGGTTCGTGTTGTGGATGTGTTTGCTATGCCTCAGAGTGGTACTGGTGTTAGTGTGGAAGCTGTGGATCATGTTTTTCAGACTAATATGCTTGATATGCTTAAACAAACTGGGAGGTTAGTGTTTTGTTTTGTTTGTTTTTCTGATTATTTGTGTTGCTGCTATGTGTTTGATGCTTGAATGAAGGATTAGTGGTTGAAAGTTGGAAACTTTAGATGCTTAATAGTGTAAATTTTTAGTTTAGATGGGGTTCTTGAAACTGCTTTTAGAGTCTAAATCAGTTTAGGAATTGTTCAAGATGAATACTTTTGTTGCAAGGAGTTGTTCATAGGGCTTCTCTTGCACTTTCAGAAGTTGTGTATGGTCACCATAGATCAAGAGAGTCTATATTACTTTACCATATGATGGTAGATGATGGAAGAGGGTAATGGAATAGGGTTATGAGGAATTGGAGGTGTAATGCTAATAATGAGGTTTACTGGGAAAGATTTATAAGCTTGAATTGTAGTGTGCTTGGAACTCTATCATTATATGATGATAATATTAGCTCATAAATTTGATGAATGGATCTTGTGATAAATTCAGAGATAATTTTGATTTCATTAGTAATGAAGATTCGGAATATCACACATTGCTCAATCAAAGAGAGATTCAACAACTAAAATAAACATCGATTCTTTGG
>BJCM01212611.1:0-11280 GCA_018326385.1 Flaveria bidentis
GAACATAGAGAAAGCAATATACTTCATTCTTGAAAACCATATACTTGTGTTCTGTCTCTTATATTACTTGTGTTCTTAGTATCTTATTGTGGTTAATCCAGTTCACTATTTGATTAAGTTTTAGTTAATCTCCTCTTTGTGTTGTTGTGTTGTAATTGACCCCCATCAACGGTCCTGCACATTTCCTTCCTTTAGTTTTATTAAATATCTCTTAATTAAGCCCATTATTATTAAATGACTCGTTTTGACTTTTTGGGGTGTTACATGCAAGAATGAAAAGTCCATAATGCTAATGCAAAAAGTATTTTCCTTCGACAAAGTTGATGTTGTTGAAGATATCCTAGAAACTCCATTATCAACTTATGATCCAATAGTGTAGTGGGAATATGATTAGAAGAAAGATACATACTTCATAACCAGATCACCAGCTAGATGGGTAGCTTACTCAAGAAACTAACATGTGGGCTTCAACAGGTTTAAGATAGCTGACCTAACCAGATTAAGACTAAGGTATCCTAGAAATGATTATGAGGCAAGGGAATTGGAAAAGGTGTTGATCAGAATTCACAAATCTCATCTAAAACGATCAAGGCATGCTTCAAAACAAAGAAGGAAAAAATAAGAGTTTGAAGCTATAAGGCCACCCCATCTGTCGAACATGTCTCCAATACTCAACCACAATCACCTACTATTACTTCTCAACCTACTCAAATTACTGATCATGTTTCTACCATAGTCCAACAAGCTTCTGATATAGGTGAATAGCCAACCTAAAGCCAGTCTGATTATTCAATAGATGAAGTGATAAGCAACATTGCTGGTGATAAAGTAAGACATGGTTTAAATCATCTAGAGGAAGAAGATGAACTCTTAGAATCTAAGAAAGAGGAAGACTTAAAAGATGATGATACAACCATTATCAAATGAGGGTATAACCTGAAAGCTTAGAGATTCTTCATTGCAAGAAACAATAAGTGTAAGTCTTTCTTTCTAACTGAGTTGAAAGTTCTACACCTCAACCTTAAAGAATTAAAGAGAATGTTTACTTTAATCTCAATGTATGAAGGGATATTAGAAAAGTACAAATCCATGGCCTTATTTCTGAAGATAAAGTTTCAAAATAAGGTTGAATGAAAAGAAGAAGACAAAGAAGAAGAGGTTCTAAATATGACTCTTTTGAGCATTCATAACGCAATCACACATTGGAGCTAAAATTCCTCAACCAATACTTGCTATCTGACTTATGCTAGTATCGACAAAGTTGAAGTCAATGAGTATGATCTCTTTAAACTATCTCAGCACAACATTATTGACTTGGTCAATCTACCTCTTGAAAAACCTCGCAAGAGATAAAAGAGGTGATAGGTTTAAATGGATCGATCTGTGTTTGTTATCAAGCAATTGACAATTATATGAACTATGTAATCAACACAAACAAATATCAAAAAAAAAATCTTAGAGTTTCTATTGATATTATTATGGATTACAATGTGCAATTAAGAGAGAATGAACAAAAGTCTATTCCAAAGTCTTACCTGCACAAATACAATTAATTCTATTTATACTGATAAGAAGAAACAAAAGGAACATATATTTACACAATAAGTCCCTACACTATGACAAAACTAATCTAAAGACTAAAATACTAATCTTTCTAGGGTTCCAACAATACTCCCCTTAAGATTTGTATTTGTCTTCAACAAAAGAAATCTTCTAGTTCTTCTTTAATCTTGAACATTATTATCTCCTTGTATAGCTCCAGTTCTCAAAGAGCTTTCTTGATTGAAGACTTGAACTTTCCAGCTAAAATCCCTTGCTCAGGCTTGGAATTGTTTGTCTTTATTTCCATTGCTTCCATCACCAACAACGTTTCTTTAATTAAACCTATGATATCTACATTGGCATACATCTCTATTGGTTTGAATTATCTTTAGTGTATAGTTCTAACACTCCCTTGCTAGAAATCCTCATAAGCTCTATGTCTTTGATATCTTTCTTCACAGTGTTAGCATATGCCATCGCCTTTCTTATTGAAATTCTCTCCATAGTAGAATTCATTACCTTTAGGATAGTCATAAAGTATCTTCTATCATGCTCTACTTATACTGGAGATACTGGCTCAAATGTTTGATTTGACAAAAAAGAGATATAACTTGGATGAAGAAGTTTGAGTTCAAACACTCCAAACAAACTTATCATAAAACCATCTCAAAATAGGTTTTGATGATTGAGTACCATCAATAACTTTCTGCCCTAGATTGCTCACTTTGTAAAATTATTATTACTTCTTGATGGATGCACTTGATTCTCCTTTCTTTGATATTCTCTTCAACTTATCAAAATAACCCTTATCTTCTTGAAAACAATGGGTTTGCAGAAAAGAAGGCATTCTTGTAATTCCCCTGTCAAGTAATTTCACGAAGTTCTCTCCCCTAGCCACCTTTGAAGGGTTAATGAGAGGTAACTTTGTAACTCCTTTGGATCTTGAATAGGTAAGGCTATAATGCTAGAGTAAAAATGATAATCATCACAAATTGCATTTACTCTCTTAATAAAAAAAGCATAAAATATCTCATCATATTTCCAAGCTATAATTTTCACTTCTTTTGTTTTATCAGGCACAATCATAGCATTCAACCACTCCGAAATTGATTACCCTGTTTGTAGCACATTTCTCACTAAGTCTCCAGCTGATCTAGCTTTATTCCAGAGTTGCTTTTGATCAAGAGACACCTTATAACCTTGTTTTTCAACATCAAAAAACATATATATAAGCTCTTTTCTATTTTCAAGTGATCTTCTTACCAACTCCATAGACTTAATCTCCTAAGGCTTTAGAATCCTGGTTTTTTTGGTTATTTCTAGATATTGAGGGTTATCCATCTCAAGAATGATCATCTTGTTATACATCTTCTCTGTTTCTTGGAAACTCTTCACTAGCCTTCTTAATGATTCACTTTGTAATTTGTTAAGCCTCTTCCTGGGATAATTTCTTGATTGCAACCATCTTCTAAGAGCAGGAATGTCCATGTCTTCAGGATCAGGATGGTGCAGTTCTTTAACAAGAATGTCATCAACATTTATACTTTCACTCATTGTTGCCCATTTACCATGTTTAAGGCTTATTTCATTTGGGTCTGCTGGCGCTGAGGACTCTACAAGCATACATTTTTCATACTCATTATTTATTTAAGTCACTGTCAGCCCATCCAAGTATACTCTATTGTACTATTTCTTGATCAGATAATTATATTTGTCTTCAAAGTCTATAGGAATGTAATCTTGAACTATTTCAACTAGTGAGTCAACAACATCACATACGTCTTCATCTTCTAGCATCTGATCATACCATTCATCTGGTAAATCAGACTCTATATCATCAAGGGCTTCTATTCTCTGTTGCATCTCAGTTTCTTCTATAATCTCAACTATATCAACAATCTTTTGAACTTTGGAAGGAACTGAAGATGATTCAACTTCATCCATCTTTCTTTTACCTTTATCAGATTCAGTAAACTTTCCAGTTATAATCTCTTGATGTTCTTGTATAGTTTCTTTCTCAACAACTATTACTTCATTTTTCCTTTTCTAGTTCCTTCAGAATTTCTTTTGACTTTTCTATCTCTTCAAACATTCTTTTCACCTTTACTTCGAGTTCATTCATTATGATGTTCTTCTTTTAATCATTTGCTTTTAACAAAGCATTTTCTTCTTTCAATCTCTCAATTTCTTCATTTTGATATGCAATCTGAGACTTCAACTTATTAATTACATCTCAGTTATCATCAAATTCTGTTTGAACACAAACATCAGTTATTTGTTTCATTTATTTTTCTTTCTCTTTCACAATCATAACTTCTACACTTGGAGATTGCATAGCAGAAATAACATTCTCTGTGATAGGCTCAGACAAAATAGTATCAAAATCAAAAGCTTGATTGAAATCAACATTCTTAACATTCTCATTCTCAACATGCTCATCATCTCTTTGATCATTCACTTTAGTATCAATATCAGCATCTACATTTCTATCCTCATCATCTCTATGATCAGAAATAGTTTGTTCACTATCCATCTCATGAATAGGTTCTTCATTATTCCCTTCTACCTCACCACCTTGATCACCACCTTGGTTATCATAATCATCATTGTCATCATCATTATCATCATCATTATCTGGATATTCTTCATTTATGATCAATTGGAGAAACCTAGGATACATCAAGTACTTGTTCCTCTTTCCTTTCTCCAAACTGAATTTGAACCCATTCATTATCCACTTAGCCATGTTTAATCTTCTATTTGTGGCTATGGCTACTAGAGGAGATG
The DNA here is from genome assembly GCA_018326385.1 of Flaveria bidentis. Taxonomy (NCBI): domain Eukaryota; kingdom Viridiplantae; phylum Streptophyta; class Magnoliopsida; order Asterales; family Asteraceae; genus Flaveria; species Flaveria bidentis. The sequence goes on from BJCM01212611.1 coordinate 4,330, forward strand.
CAATGTCTACTGGAAAAGAGTTCCATCCTACACTCCTCTTGGACATACATGTTGGAATATATAGCAAAGCAGCTTCCAGTGATTATAGACTCTTGCCCTAAAGAATTGCTTCTTAGGGAAGTTATCTGGATGACCCATTTGCATGAATATCTCCCTACACTCATTAAAAGTGTACTCAAACAAATCTTATGCATCATTTTCATCCAATCTTAGTGCACCCCTTATAGTATCTTCAGAGACTTCAATCATTCTATCATTAGTAGTGAATCCTCTTAGAACTTTCCTTCTGTTATCATCAAGCTCAATCTATACTATTCTCCAGAACTTCTTAATCAACCTTGCATATATGGCCGGTCTGGCACACATAGAATATACATATTTTGTCCTTAGAAGAAATCTGATAATCTCTTCATATACAACAGATTCTGTAACTTCCTCATTCAGAAATGTAGCAACATTGTGCTCAGGCTCAAACTTCAATGCAGCCATCTGTCAATCACAAAGAAACATGAATTAGTATGAAGGTTTTATGCTCAATAAGTTTTTACCAAACTTGTAAAAGTTATAATTCCTTCAATAGGTTTTAGAGATTACTTAATAAATTTTATAATTTAAAATTTGATCATTTTAAAAACATCTCTAAGTGTTTTGACCTTACTGTTTTAATGATTCAATCAAATTGTAAGATATACAATCAATTAAATAATTTGTTTCTAGTTGATTTGAAAATACAAATTGAATTTAATGATTTACAGGAAAATTTAGTTTGAACATTGAATTTTGTCGATTCATTTCAAGTTCAATATTTTATTATTATCTTTTGCATCGATGATCATCGAATCATCAAAAATTTTGTGATGAAATTTGGATTTGATGATATTAAACAGGTCGCAATCTAGTACCATTAACAATTTCAGGTTCTGATTTTAACATACAATCACATTCGAACATCAATTTCAGATTTATTCAAGTTTTAGGGTTCAAACGCCTAAATAGGGTTCAAACGTCCGAATAATTGTGATGTCAATGAACACTGATTTGATGAAATAATCTGAATATGTTGTTTACAATCATTGATTTGACCTTAGAATATCAACAATCTTAGAAAAACTATGTAATCAGTGAGTAATGTGTTCGTTAGGTACTTGAGAGTAAGAACAGAGAGAATAAGAGAGTGAAAAGTTCGAATGAAATGAAATCTGTCCAAGTGTTGAATTTATATAAGTGTGAAAAACCTTGGGACATATTGCAACTCTGTAGGCGCATGATAACTATTGAGACGCATGAGGTTTAGGCGCATTAGCACTGTACAGGCGTATTACCCGTGTTTAGGCGTATGTGACCTAGACGCACGAGTTACACTTGGTCAAATTTTGTTTAAGTACATAGGCGCATTTGCACTGTATAGGCACATGAGCACTGTTTAGGCGTATGATCACTGTTCATGCGCATGACGTAGTATGAAACACCTAACACTTGTTTTATTTTCAATATGAAATGTTTGGTACCGTTTAGACGCATGAGCTTGTACAAAACACCAAAACTTAACCAAAATTTTCAGACTCATGACCATTGTTTAGGCGCATGAGTTTGACTCAAACGTCCAACACTTATCATAAATTTGAAAATTCATCATGCGTCTAAACTTAGACTTATGGTCGTTTAGAATTATGGTCGTTGTTTAGGCGCATGAGACATCCATACGTCTAACACTTGTCATCCATACTTCACAAAATTAATTCAAACCATATTTTTGACCAATTTCATTGTTCTTCATAAAAATTTTCAAACTTCGAATAATGATTAAGACTTTGACTATTTTACCAAAACTTTTACTTTTTGACCAAATTTTGACTTTTAGACCTTTTTTATTTTTTAATTAATTTCCCGTCATTTTAGTCTAAAAAATTTCATAAAAATACAAACATTCTCAATTCTTTGCAAGATGCTCTTCCAAATTTTAAACACTTGAAATCTTTTTAGGTTCATTTTTAAGTATATCAAACACACACTTGCTTGAATATTTTTGCTTCATCCTTTTTCATCCAAACATTTATTTTTTTTCATCTTTTCTTCCCCTAAACTTTTAAGTTTACAAACTTAGAAGTTTATAGAAGTTGAAAACTAAAAAAACACCAATCATTATCAACATGCTTGCACATAAAAAATCATGCAAAAATCAAAATAAAGCAAAATAAAATTCTACACATTGAATCACAAGCCTGTAGTGAGATCATTTATGTTAATAATTAGCACATTGAAATAAAGAAATTGTGGATAGTCATAGACAATGATTAAATCCTGATCAAGTGTGTTCCAGGTCAGTGTTACCACAGTAAAGGAGACACAAGATCTAAGGACAGACAATGAGTGCTTTGGCAAAAGAATCAATACACTTATTTTTCAATACTTGGATTTATTAAGGTTGGATTAGATATGACATTATGTAATTCACATTAAGACTTAGAGAGTCCGACCCTCATCAAAGTATGCAAGCAAGCACTTTTACTCAACTTAAAAACCTGACATATATGTATAACTAGATCTCATGTTTAGGTCAATAATAGAACCATCATGGTTAAAACAATTGATAACCTCTGAGAAAATCACCATGGACAAGCCATTAGATAATCTCCGAATCCATTTCATAAAGAAATAGATAAAGATGATTCATAAGAATCATAGGGCATCCATTTTGGTCTTTTGAAAGGATTGTGCGCATTGGCATCTTATACATCAGGTGAGAATATCCAGGTCTGTAATGACTTACAATAAAGGATACATCATCACTTCAAGTCTATGATAAATCATAACAAAGAAGTGAACAGATGTGGTAAACAGATCTCATGGTTATTCATATCACCACCAGGTGTGAGATTGTGACTTGACAAGCAATCAATCAGATAAGTCAACACTACTCATTAGAACTAAGATGAATACACACAAATGCATAGATGATTTAGTTTAATCACAAGAATTTACTTTTTCAGTATAGTTACATGATCTTGCCTGCAAATCATAACTGATCACATCAGAGTTTATGAACGAGTGAAGTATGCAATTGATTAAAACTGATGTACTATCATTTCTCACATATTGCAAGGGCAAATTCAATCCTAAAGAGTTGATAACAAATTATTTTTGTATTTTCATTTTATAATTTTCTCTTTTGTTTTTGCAATTTTCTCATGTTGTATTTTCTTTTTCATTTAACAAGCACACACAATAAACATATTCAACCAGTTTACTTTGACGGTGTTACTCATGATTTGTTTATGAAAAAGAGGGAGGGTTATGATCATTTTGATAAAGAAAAATCAGTTTTCAACATGATTAATAAGACCAATTGACTCAACCAGATACTCAAACCTTCTTGGTAAGAAAACTTTGGTAAACAAGTCAGCCAACTATTTTTTAGTTAATATCATAATCAAAATGATTAAACCTTTTTCAGAGTTGTCTCCGAGAAAATGATATCGTATTTTGATGTGTTTTGTTTTAGAATGTTGGACAAGATTAGTTTGTAATAGACATAGCAGTAATGTTATCAATGTAAATAGGAGTTTATGAAAATTGAACCCGTAATCCAGTAGTTGATTTTGCAACCAAAGTATTTAAGAACTTCCTGATGCAGCAATGTACTCAGCTTCTACAGTTGAGACTGAGACATTTGTTTGTTTCTTACACTGCCACGAGACTAATTGAGGACCCAAGAACTGACAACCACCCATGGTAGATTTTCTATCTTGACTACATCCCCCATTATCACTATCAGTATATCCCTGTAATTTGATGTTTCCTTCATAAGGATACCATAACCCTAGAGCTGGTTTTCCTTTGAGATATCTAAATATGCGTTTGATAGCACTAAGCTGAGATTATTTCAGGTCTGATTGATACCTGGCATCGACACAAACAACATACATTAAGTTAGGTCAAGATGCAGTTAAATACATCAAGGATCTAATCATAGATCTATATAATGTTTGGTCTATTGATTTTCCTTTCAGATCAGGATCAATCTTGGTGTTTAAATCAGTTGGAGTTCTGATGGGTTGACAATCTTGTAGTTTGAATTTCTTCAATAGCTTATCAATGAACTTCTCTTGATTGATGAAGATGCCATCTGCAGATTGCTTTACTTGCAATCCAAGAAAGAAATTGATTTCTCCCATAGAACTCATCTGGAATCGTGATTTCATAATTTCTTCAAATTCTGAGTATAGTTTTTGACTGGTTGATCCAAAAATGATATCATCCACATACACTTGCACACAAAGGAGATCAGATGCATCCTTCTTTATGAATAAAGTAGGATCAATCTTCCCTCGTGTATATCCATGTTGGATCAAGTGCTGGGACAATGTCTCATACTAGATTCTTAGGACTTGATGTAGACCATATAGAGCTTTGCTAAGCTTGTACACACGATAAGGAAATTCAGCATCTTCAAAACCTTGAGGTTGCTAACATACACATCATAGGTGACTCTTCCATACAAAACTGCACCTTTAACATCCTTTTGATACACCTTGAATTTCATATAAGAAGCATATGCCAGAAAGACACGAATTGCTTCTAGTCTTGCAACTAGAGCAAACACTTTATCATAATATATTCCTTCCTCTTGGGTGTAACCTTGAGCTACTAATCGTGTTTTGTTTCGAATAATTATTCCTCTGTCATCTGATTTGTTTCTGAACAACCATTTTGTGCCAATGGCATTCTATCCTTCAGGCAAATCCACTAGTGTCCACACTTCCTGTTTTGGAATTGTAGTAATTCTTCTTGCATTTCTATAATCCAACTATTATCCTTCAATGATTCAGTAATGTTGTTAGGGACAATTTGAGAAAGAAAACACGAGTACAAGCAAAGATTTGCTTGTTTGGAGTGACTTCTCGTTGTTCTTTAACTCAAATGACCAATAATCTGAGAGATAGGATGTTTCTTGTGAATACGAGTTGTTGGAATCTCATCTTATTGAAAATTCACATCCAGATTGGTTTGGTTCAGGTCGGAGAACCGGTGCAACAGAGTTGAAGAATGTGGAATGACATTCAGAACTTGAGTTGGTGAGTTGATAAAATAATCAAGCTTGTCATTAACATCTATATCTCCGGATACAGATGAAGTTCCAAACTCAGGATGGAGAATTCCTGGTCCATCATTCGGAATAGGTTGAAAAACATCAGAATTTTCAGAAACTTGTTGATGCTTAGGACTTTGTTGATCATGATTCTTTGTAGTGAATAGAGGATCTCTCACAAATGAGAAAAACAGATAGTCTGGGCTTGTATCATCCATATCATCAGAATCAGAATCATCACTAAAGGTTCCAAGATCTCCTGCTTGTTTCCTGTTGACACAAGAAGATTTAAACAGATTAGAATTAAATGAGTTTGATAATGAATATTAATAAAATAACCACTTTGGACCATTTGCAACTGATGGAAAGGAGTTTTCAAGGAAGTTAACATTGAACTTTTCAATGATAATATTTGTCTTAGAGTTATAAACACTATACGCTTTCGAAGTAAGAAAGAATCCATCATCAGACTTTGAATCAAATTTGCCTAGATGGTCATTTGAATTTAAAATCAAAACAAGACATCCAAAAGATTTAAGAAAATCTATGTTGGGTTTCTTGCCAAACATTAATTCATAAGGAGTTTTCTGTTTGTCTTTCACCAATAGAGTACGATTCTGAATGAAATAGGCAGTTGATATGGATTCATCCTAGAAAGTGATTGGAATCATTGCATGAGCTAACATTGCACGAGCTACTTTAATCAATGTTCTATTCTTCCTTTCTCCAACTCCGTTTTGTTGTGGAGTTCGAGGAGCACTAAACTGATGAGCTATTCCTTTTTTTGCACAGAAACTATAAATATTAGCATTTTTAAATTCGGTTCTATTATCACTTCTAATTATTTTTACTTTTTGATCGAGTTTATTTTCTACTTTAATGATAAACTCTTTTAAAAATTCAGTTGTTTCGGATTTTGCAGGTAAAAAGAAAACCCAAGAAAATCGTGTATGTAGGATCAGTGAAGGGGGTCACTTACAACACAACAACACAAAGAGGAGATTAACCAAACTTAACCACAAGTATGACACTAAGAACACAAGTAATAAGTAAGAGACAGAACAAGAGAACACAAGTGTTTGGTTTTCAAGGATGCAATATATTGCTTTCTCAAGTTCTATTACAAGTGTTAGAAAGCATAAAGGAAAGATACAAGAACAAGGAATACTTATACTACATCCTACAGCCGGCTATACTTTGAAAGCCAGTTGGATACAATTGACTAGACACAAACAAAATCAATTGTAGAGGCAAAAGGCAGATTGCCTTTTGACTAATGACTATGACATGCCATAGCTCACATCCTTATCTATTACAAAAAAGATAAAGTACATGAAGTACAAAGTTTACAGAATCAAGACCTCAATCTACATTTACCAAAAGCATGGACCTTTTCACCATCTCATGTAAGTTGGTGACTTTACAGAGATGCAGCGGAAAGGTGTCTAGCTTTAAGGAACAGTACATCAGATAAAGCATGTGTCAAAAGTCTTCGGAAGAAATCTATCTTCATGAGTTAAAGCTTCGGAAGACTTTGTCTCTGAGGCTTCAAAAGACCTCATCTTTGGCTTCGGAAGATATTGGCTTCGGAAGATTTTACACTTAGAGTATTTTCTGTTGCATGTGTAAGACTTCCTAAGCATTCTTCTTCAATGCACTTGTGCAACATGCAGGATAGACTTTGGATGTTTGGGTTGCATCAGCCTCTTCATTAATCTCTACAAACTACCCCTAGGTTGATGCTACCAAAACACTTAGTAGACTTCAGATATCAACAGTCCTCATTAGGATGATCACCATTCCTTTCTTCATAAGGTGATCAGGATCCTTCAGACTGTCAAAATGTCTTCTCATGTCAAAGA
>BJCM01212617.1:0-12798 GCA_018326385.1 Flaveria bidentis
ACACTTTAAACCCTTGTGTTTTGCATTTTATGAAAAGTTAGACTTTAAACTCTTTGTGTTAAGTTTTTAACTTGAAAATATAAAGATATAAAATAATAATTTTCATTATATATTTTATCTCTACGAAAACACAAGATATACGAATAAATAAACACGTTTCCACGTTACGCGATAAACTTTCTTAATTAATATTTAAAACACAAACACATAAACATAACATCATAATCATATTATCAATTAAATTATCACTCATTTAACATTATTAATTATTATTAAGTCACCAACGTTAAACGACAACTAGTGTGTGCTCACGACACGTGTATGCAAGACTTAATGGAACTAACGGAGTTGGATAACGGAAATTTACCGGATGTCACAGTCTTCCAGTGAAGTTGGTGGACATCCTTTTCAGCACTTTGAAAATGGTTGTCCTCATGTGAGGGACAGGGAAAGCAGCTGCACAGACAAGCTTGCTCTAGTCCAACTCACAGTTGATGATGTGCTGAATGAACCGGGGATACATGTAAAATGTTTCCCTTTGAAGGTTCCCCATTAGATTGGTCAGTATAAATCTTGAATAATTGTAGTGGAGGCCTTTTACCAACCCATGAACTAGGCATCCTAGTTCATGTGGGATTTGATCCCATCCCCCAAACTTGTTTAACAAGCAGTGAGGTACTATGTGAAGCAGGAACTTCCAGTTGTAGGAGAAGTTAAATTTGTAGACAGTCGACCTGCTCACATCACCACCATATCCCATTTGGGTATATGTGTCACCCAGGTTTGCTTTGGGAAACTATATAGGAGAGCCTTCATCATGAAGTCTTAGATGCTCCCTGATGATATGTTCAGATATGATCAATTCCTAACCACATATGCTTGACCTAAGAACCCTAGCTCCATTTAGAGTTATAATCTATCCATTTCCCCAAAATTCGGCCATGTGGTTCATATAAACAGTGGGGTTGACGGTTAGGGAAGTGAAGTAGGTGGATTGGGTAAGGAAGGAGGTAATTTAAGAGAAGTCAACATCCTTGGAAGAGTCAAGGAGTGCAACTTGGTTGTGTTGAGGGTTAAGTGCCATTTTTGTGAAAGATTACAGAGAAATGATCTTGGATTTGGTTAAATTGAAGGTGAAGGAAGCTTTGGTAGTAAAATTGGTAAAAAGATTAAGTGAGTGAGTCGAAAGTATTTAAATGGGTGAACAAGACGGATGGATAAGGTGAAGTGATGGTTTGGGGTATGATGTGACAAGGGCGGTAAGATAAAATCCATTTAAAAATTCCAACATCATTAAGAAAATATTTACCTTTTTACAGAGTGAGGCCTAAAAGATTTACGTTACACAGTAAAGCTTTCTTCCGAGTATAAAACAATTCCGAAGGTAATCTGCTAACGAAGCCAAATTTATTTCTGAAGGTAAGTTTATTTGATTTACTTCCAGGAGTAAAAAAGTCTTCCGAGAGAAGAAGTTTATCAAGCTTCGGAAGTAGATCTGATATGATATCAAAAGCTTCTTCTGAGACTAAAAACTCTTCCAAAAAGAAGATTCCCCTTGAAGGAATTTTGCTTCGGAAGATATATATGACATCTTTCGAGGGTTAATTCCTCTTCGAAAGAAATTTATACTTAGTGAAATTTTGAAGAAATACTTTTATAACAGGGCTTAGATTGTATTGAAAAAGACAAGACATATTTTGAAAAGGTTTTCAAATAAGATGGACTAATCAATGTTTATTATCCCAATAACTGCAGTAAGATACTTGAATCTTTGTTCATCAAATGTTTTGGTGAAAAAATCAGCATATTGTTCATTTGAGTCAACTTTAATTAGTTTAATCATTTTTTTCTCATTAATATCTCTAATGAAATGATACCTGATGTCAATGTGCTTTGTTTTGGAGTGCTTGACTGGATTTTCTATAATGGAGATAGAACTATTGTTGTCAATGTGGATAGGAGTACTCATGAAGTTGAATCCATAGTCTATCATCTGGTTTTGAATCCACAGCAACTAAGCACAACAACTAGCAACAACAATGTATTCAGCTTTAGCAGTAGATGTTGAAACACAGGATTGTTTCTTGCATTGACATGAGATGATCCTTCAACAAATAAAATTGACATCCTCCTAATGTTGATTTCTTATTGATATTACAGCCACCATAGTCAATATCAGAATAGCCAGAGAGATTGAAATTGTTGTTCCTTGGATACCAGAGACCTATTATAGGTGCTCCTTTGAGGTATCTAAGGATTCTCTTGTCAGAAACTATGTGAGACACCTTTGGAGTAGCCTGATATCCTACACAGATGCCGGTTGCAAACATGATATATGATCTACTTGTTGTGAGATACATCAGAGAACTAATAATTGCCCTATATTGATGTTGATTAGTATCATCCACCTCAAATTCAGGACAAAGATTGTGATTTCTAGGTATAGGTGTCCTAGCTAGCTTATAATCTTTCATTTCAAATCTTTCTAAAATGTCAGATACATATTTAGATTGATTGATAAAGAACCCTTCCTTCATTTTCTTTACCTGAATTCCAAGGAAAAAATCCATTTTTTCCATGGACTCATCTCAAAATTCTTCTTCATGATGCTCTCAAAGTCTTTACACATTTGGTCATTTAAGGAATCAAATATGATGTCATAGACATAGACTTCTAGGAGCAAGATGTCTTTCCCAGACTTTCTTATGAGTAAAGTCTTGTCAATGGTACCTCTGGTGTAACCACTGTTTAGGAGAAACTAAGACAAAGTCTCATACCACAGCCTAGGTCTTGGTGAAGCCCATAGAGAGCTTTGTCCAATTCCCACACATAGTTGGGGTGTTATGAGTCTTCAAATCCTGGAGGCTGGCATACATAGACTTCCCTATCTATGTTCCCATATAGAAAGGCACACTTGAAATCAAGTAGGTAGATAGTAAAATTCTTGGAATCAACATAAGCAAGAAAGATCCACACTACCTAAAGTCTTGCAACAAGTGCAAAGACATCACTGTAATTAATTCCTTCCTCTTGAGTGTATCCTTGAACTACCGGTCTTGCCTTGTTCTTGATAATCAAGCCTCTATCATCTCTCTTATTCTTAAAAAACCCATTTGGTGCCTATTGGTACTTGACCGGATGGTAGTGGACATAGGTTCCGAACCTTTTGTGCAGCCTCAATAATTCCTTCCTCTTGAGTGTATCCTTGAACTTTTTTCTGCACAAAGCATGAGTGTTAATTGCCTCTGCCCAAAATGTTAGAGGTAGTTTTTAATCAACTAACATAGTTTGAGCAGCCTCAATAAGTGTCTTGTTTCTCCTCTTAGCAACACCATTTTGTTGAGGAGTTGTATGAGCACTATATTGTCTGGCAATCCCTTTTGAGTTACATAATGAGTTAAGAACTTGATTCTTAAACTCAATCCCTTGATCACTTCTAATTATTTTAACCTTGTGATCAATTTGATTTTCTATTTAAGAATAAAAGATTTTATAGTTTCAGTAGTTTTATCTTTAGTTCTTAAAAAGAATACCCATGTAAATCAAGTAAAATCATCAACAATCACAAGGCAATATGATTTCTTCCAATGCTCATTATACTTGTGGGACCAAATAGATCCATGTGTAATAAGTTTAATAAAGTGTTGTAGAGTTAACTACTTTGGATTTATGAGGTGCTCTATGTTGCTTTCCTTTCAGACATGCAACACAATTATCTTTGTAGAAAAATTCCTTTTTAGGCAAACCATGTACCAAGTTATTTTTAACCAATTTATTCATGAATTCAAAATTGACATGACACATTCATTTATGCCACAGAGTTGACTCATCAACATCATCTTTGGAAAAAAAGCACGATACTTCACCTATTGGGCAAGAATTGTTCATATCTAGCTTGTACATATCCTTTTTCCTGGGAGATCTAAGAAGCAGAAATTCACAAGGAATTGTCATCCCGGGTTTGAGGATAATGCACTCATGTTCTACGAAAAGCATTTGATTCTTTTGATCACAAAACTAAGAAACACTTAATAGATTATGTTCAAGTTGTTTGACAAAGTGTACTTTGTCGATTCTTAACTTCCCGTTGGATACACTTCATCTGCTAGAAATGTATCATCCAGCCTCACCTCAAATTGAACAGGACCTCCATCAAAATGTTGAAATTATTGAAGAAGATATCTAGTCCCAGTCATGTTCCTGGATCATCCACTATCTACAATCCATATATTGTTATTCTTGTCATATGGATGTCCCTGCACATAAGGTGAAAAACTTAGTTTTTATTCGAAACCTAAGCCTTATTGGTCTTGGGCTTTTCCAATGATGAGGATTTAATTGAACCAAAATGTATGCATTGGGGTTCAATAGATGTTTGATAAAAAGAGATTTGGGCTGCAACATCTTCTTTGATCTTTCATTCCATCCCTTGGTTGATCAATGTAGATGAGCTTGTTGAAGCTTGAGTAGCATGGCATTCTTTGGAAGCTTCTCTTTTCTCGGAATTAGCCTTCCTTCACCAACTTTTCTTCTGAAGTAGTCTTTTTCTCGGAAGGCTTTAAAGGAACTTTCTTGTTCTTTTGAATCTTCCTAGCTTCCGAAGCTATTTTCCCTTCGGAAGAATGAGTTTTTTTCGAAAGAAACTTTGCTTCAGAAACAAGTTTTCCCTTCTTCATCACTTGAACCATGTGATAAGGTCCAAATGTGAAACCCTCCTTAACTCCTTATTTCTTAACATTATTTGTATAATGTGTGCTTGCATGATTGTAGTAACAATCTTTAGCCATATGGTGTTTCAAACCACATATTATGCATGCAATGTTAATCTTTTAGGAATTTGAGGACTGTTGTTTCTGGCTTTTCTTGTCTTCATTAACAGTCTTTCCATTTAACTTCTTATCCTTCTGTAGGACAGGTGTGCTGGTACTACATACCTTTCCTGGATCAGAGTTTCCAACCACCTGGAATCCAGCTAAAATGAACACACCTTTTTGTTTAGGGGCTATTTTCAACTTTGACTCAGCCACTTTCTTAGCACTTTTCTAACTGCCTTAGCCCTGTTTCTTCTAGCTTTAGTGGTTGGGGTTTGATCATCATTGGTGAGAGAGGATTGGTTTACCTGGTTCTTCCCTATGATGGTCTCCATAGTTGCATCACTCTTTAACTCATGGGAAGGTGGGTCAGCAGATGGAACCTCTTGCTCTTCAGTCCCACATCTTGGTTGTCTAGTAGTCTTATAAGAGTGTGGTAGAGCAATTTCATTGGTTTCCAACCCACCTTTGTTTTAATAACAAAGTTTGAGTGAGAGGATGATGCAAGAATGGCTTGGAAGTTTTGCAAGGCTTGAGCCTCAGCTGTGACAAGCTATGCTTGAGCCTCAATCAATTTGGAGATTAAATCTTTAATTTGAGTCTTTTAGTTGGTATGTTCATGTTCTAACAAGGACAATATTTTCTCTAACTCTTTAATTTTCTTTTGATAGTCAAATTCAGCCTTTTTGAAATCAGATTTTAGGATATTTAAAGACTCAATATCATATTTAATTTCTATATTGTAGTCCTGATAGAATTTAACTTTAGCAATACAAGCTGGAGTACAGAGGTTTTCAAATACCTTGTTGTCATTAGTTCCAGCCATCAATGCTTGAGCAGGAGTCACGTCATGTACCATGAAGCTCCAGTCAACTTCATAATCTATAGCTGTTGTATGTTGTTTAATTAACTTCCTGATGGCTTTAGGTGTAGTGGAATGTGTGGAAGCTTGATAGGTTCCCGGATTTGATTTGGGAGCCTTGTATTTACTGGAAAAATGACCAAGTTGGTTACAGTTGTAACATTTGGCCTTTGTCTTGTCATACCCAAACTTGATGTTAGTTGGGTTTTGGGGAAACTGCCTTCTAGTTCTCTTGAAGAACTTCTTTGCCATGTAAGTTAACAGAGGCATCTGTTGTACGATCTCCACATACTTAAGAACATCTAGGCTGAAATGTTTTAGATCATCAAAATAAAACTGAAATTCACTAGAATGCCCATTTCTTGAGACAAAGGTGCAGCTGTCCTAAAAAGGACTTCACTAAGCCTGTTGAGACATTGGAGTCTCATTGAATATGATGTATGGCCCAGAAGAATAGGATGGTTGCTGGGAGTAAGTCAGGTACTACTGAGGTTGGGGGGATCCTGAGCCTTTATCAACCATTAAAGCGTTACAAAGTATCCATCAAGGAGGCCATATAGTTCAGTCATAGTGAGGGAGTTTAGGTTTTCTATACTCTTGATAGAGACATAGTAGAACGTCCATTCATTTGGGAGTGCACTAACGAATTATCTGGATAGATCTCCTAATTAAAGAGTTATTCCCACAAACTGAAGAGAAGAGATAAGATCCATATACCTGAAGTATTCTTGGCTAAGGGTCTTTCCAAAAATATAAGTGAAATTCTCAAATTGTTGCTTCAGTGAATCTTTCTTGGAGTCATTTAAGCTGGAGTACATCTAGGTCAAGGCGTCAAACAATTCTTTGGCTGACTTGCAATGCTTAAAACCCACCATGATGGAGATAAGATCCATATACCTAAAGTATTCTTGGCTAAGGGTCTTTCCAAAAATATAAGTGAAATTCTCAAAGTTGCTTCAGTGAATCTTTCTTGGAGTCATTTAAGCTGGAGTACATCTAGGTCAAGGCGTCAAACAGTTCTTTGGCTGACTTGCAATGCTTAAAACCCACCATGATGGAGTTAGGTATTGCAGTCATAAGAATAGTCATAGCTTTGTTATCAATGTCTAGCCTTTTGTGGTCTACATCAGAGTAATCTTCTATCGCTTTCTCTATCATGGCACCATTTCCACCCGGTGCTACAACTTTGGTTTGTAGGAACCATTGGTGATAGACTTCCACATTATGCTGTCTTGGTATCTGATGAAACCTTCAACACGTCTGCTCCATGATCAGAAGTTTTCAAGGGTGATGAGAGGTGCTTTGGTCATCATCCCCATCTCACATTCAGATTTTTGGTTGAGGGCCATTTTGAGTGTGGTGAAAGAATGAGTGAAGAAAAGGTTGATTTGGATGGTAAGATCTCAGAATCAAGAGCCTAAGAAGCTCTTATACCAATTGCAGGATCAGCTTTGGTCACTCAACACTAATGTTGTCTCTCAAACTCACTGAATCACACTCAGTTAGATGATGTAGAATCCCTTTAAAAGTTGATAATAATATACTAAGTAATCAAAACACAAGAATATAATTTTCAAGATACTTGTATATATTACTTCTTAACACAAAGTAACAAGACTCTTACAAGCATGTTACATGAGTTACAATAAGAAACTATATATACTACTACCTGTAACGCCTGGAATAAAGTTGAAACGAGCCAATTAATAATATTAGGCTTAGCCGGGACTATTTAAAGAAAATAAGCGGGTAATGGAGTATGGAGCGAGTAGACCTCGCGGGATATGTGTTTGGCGAGTTAAAGGTCCCAAGAACGCCCAGTATATATAAACAGATCAGCTTGAGCAACTCTCATTTGCAACTCAACACCCAATTCTAGAGAGAGAGTGTTGAGAGAGAAAGTGTAACATCCGGTTATTTTTTTAGAGTCAAAGAAAGAAGAATAAAGTGAAGAAAAAGAAAGAAAATATATGTTACCCAAGTTAAGAGGCAAAAAGTGTCAAAAAGAACAAAAGGGTTGAAAAAGTTGGTGTAAAGTGGGCATGGCCACCCACTCTTTTCTTATAACACCCAAATCTTCGGACAATTAGAGAGAGAAAGTGGAGATTCGGATTTTTAAAAGAAGAACAAGTGAAAAAGTCGAATTCAATGTAAGAATTCGTGTATTTAAGATGCTCTTAACTGGTTTCATCCTCGGTTGTGTGCCTATGTAAGTTGTGTGTGTTCGATTGTGTGTTTTTGGTGGGTTTCTAGGTAAGAACTTGTAGCAATCGGGCTTTGAAGGAAGTCTTACTCGAAGAGGCTACTAATATGAGTTTTAGAACCCCTCTTTTACATGTTTTAACTGATTTTAGGGTTGGAAATGTATGCATGAACTTTTTATAAAACTAGGGTGTCATACCCGTATGTATGAATGTGTGTATGTTGTGGGTATGGTTTGATTTTGAAATATGTTCATGTTTGATGATGTTATGGTTATGTTTCTATGGCTTAGTATGTAGGATTTAAGCTTAGAAAATGATAGATGGTGTTTGGAGACCGAATTATGATGTTAAGCGTGCCCTAGGATACTCATGCGCCCAAACAGCAGCTCATACGCCTAAGTTTTAGAATAACTGCTTAAGTGTGACAAATTTGGATGAGCATTGACAAATGCGGATGATCATTGACAAATGCGGATGAGTAAAAGTCAATGCGGATGAGAAAGTCAATGCGGATGAGAAAGTCAATAGGGATGAGTAAAGAAATGCGGATGAGTAAGGAAATGCGGATGAGTAAGTCAATGCGGATGAGTAAGGAAATGCGGATGAGTAAGTCAATGCGGATGAGTAAGGAAATGCGGATGAGTAAAGGAAATGCGGATGAGTAAGGAAATGCCGATGAGTAAGGAAATGCGGATGAGTAAGGAAATGCCGATGAGTAAAGAGGAAATGCGGATGAACAAAAGTTAATGCGGATGAACAAATGTTAATGCGGATGAACAAATGTTAATGCAGATGAACAAATGCAGATGAACAAAAAGAAATGCGAATGAACAAAAAGAAATGCGGATGAACAAAAAGGGAAATGTGGATGAACACTTAGAATATTTAATAGACTTTTTGGGAAAAAGTGAAATGTAGGCTTTGACTTGGGAGGTTCCCAGCGGTTCTTGTAAGCTGACTTTTAAGGTCATAGATGTTGTGATGGGCATTGTATGATGATGATCTGATGTATGATTGATTCTTATGCATGATGGTATGTATGATGTATGTTATGTATGTATGATGATGCCCTGTATGGTGATGTTGTATGTTTATGTTTGTGTTCCTTGTTATGTATGATTATTTTCCAGTGGCTTTACGTTGAATGTTAATGAATGAAAAGTATTATGTAACGTAAAGTGGAAGATAATGAAAAGAGGAACAAAATGAAAGAATGCATGCATTAATGAATGAATGAACGTAAGAAAGGCTTGCAAGCAAATGTATGGAGGTTCACACCCAATGAGGGGTGTTAGCTCAACCGTATGCGGGTTAGCTACCCCATGAGGATGCACACTGGGGCTTAATCCGTGTGAATAAGCAAATGTATGGAGGTTCACACCCAATGAGGGGTTGTCAGCTCAACTGTGTGCGGGTTAAATACCCCATGAGGATGCCCACACGGGTTCAATCTTTATGATTGACCATATGTATGGGGTCCTTGTCACTTAACCCTAGATGAATTGCTTGGTGCTCTAGAAGAGGGTTAAGCATATGACAGGACCTAGATGGAAATGAAAGATAATAAATGTACGAAACGAACGATGATGAAGATAATAACTATTATCTATATGTACGTAAGATGTTTGATCACATTCTAAAACCTGGTATGATTTGAAAGAAAGTAAAGAACGGTTTTAAACGAAAGATAAAGTATGTTTTATTATAAAACTAGAACTCACTCAGCAACGCTGACTTTTGTGCATTTTTCTAGTTGGTAGGTGAGCGTTGCTGAGGATGGCGCGGGGCAGCTACTTGGCATTTTGGATGGCATTCTTTTGTTAATGTTTTTTGCATTGTAATGCGAACAAATGAAATTTTTTAACGAATGTTGTATTATTTTGCAAAAGCATTTATTATGAAAATGTTGTTTTTGATGTTTCTGTTGCAACGTTTATTTCAAGTTAATGTAATATGTTTTGTGAGCGATGATTGGCCAGCTGTAAGCGTCACGAGAACGGGGCCTTATAGAAATTAGAGAGAATGGAAGATTTAAGGCTCGGTTAATCACGGGATTGAAGATCGGTGTTCGTGGTAATCCAAACAAGAAGAAAACACCAAGAATCCAGGTGAGAAACATCATTTAATCTTTCATTTTGATGAAAACCCAGATTCTAGGGCTTGGGGTTTTTGAAAGTGGCAAAGATTCACCCAAAACTCATGTTTTTTGTGTAAGAAAACATGTAAGAAGCTTATATATAGCTTATTGGGTGATAAACCAAGGTTTTGGATGTAAAAGATTGAAGTTTTAGTTCAAAAATGGGACGATTTTGTGAAATTAAAGGTTCATCCAGCGAAATTATATAGTCGTTCAGTGAAACTATGAAGACTTCTTGCGAAACTATAATTTCGCAGGTAGTTTCGCAAACATATTTATCCAACAAAAGTTGGGCGAAACTAGCAGCGAAACTGACGGCGAAGATGCCAGCGAAACTAGCATCGAAATTGTTGATCTTGTAGCGAAATTAGGCAGAAATTAGTTTCTTTGTGTGTTAACTAATCTGCTGGTTATGTAGTGCAACCCTTGTTTTGAAAGCTTGATAGAGGAGTTACTCACTGAGTCCAAGTAAGTTCTAGATCCCCTATTTTAAAGGTTTTAAACTAGTTTGGGGTTGGAAATGCATACCAAATATACGTTTTAAAAGACCAAGATTTTAAGAGGTTTTAACAGGAAGATCGATTTTTCCATAACAAAATGTGCTATGTACATGTTCTAAAATAAAAAAAATTCATGTTGACCTGGCAGCGCAACCCCAGCCAGGGGCGTTGCCCCTAGGACCCCGTTGTCAGGGGCTGCCGCCCCCGAACCCCCGCTGTCTCGCGAAGCATCGGTTATGTTCTTAGATGACTTGTACTTGTTGTGCATGTGTATGTGTTTGTGAATGGATGATGCATGATGTTTCTGATGGGGTATGTAATGTTCATGTGATGTTATGTATGAATGTGTTATGTTGATCTTACGTTCCTATTATGTATTATTTTGTGACTTACGTGTTATGGGTATGAAATGAACGAAAAGTATTATGTAACGTAAAGTGGAAGTTAATGATGATGATAGCTGAAACGTGAAGTAAGAATGAATGCATGCTTTAATGAATGAATGAATATAAGAAAGTCTTACAAGCAAAGTATGGAGTTTCACACCCAATGAAGGGTGTTAGCTCAACGGTGTGTGGGTTAGATACCCCGGAAGGATGCACACTGGGTCTGTCTTTGTGATTGACCATTTGTATGGAACCTTTGTCGCTTACCCCGGTACTGTGGTCAAGCCATCGGGCGCAATGTATGGGAGTTTATTTATAGACTTTGGCCCAGTACCTGCTTCATGCATGACGGTGGGGTATAGCAGATGGCATTGGTACCCGAAATTTACCCTGGTACTGTGTTCAGGCCACCGGGCGTAATATAAGGGATTTTATTTATAGACTTCGGCCAAGTACCTGCTTTATGCATGACGGTGGGGTAAAGTTCATGGTATTGGCATGAAATGTAAAGAAGTAACGATGAACGTACGTAATGAACGGTAAGAAAGGTAAGAAATGATAACAATGATGTATGATGATGCATGAACGAACGTTAACGAACGGTGATGGAAGATAATAATGTTATTATCTATGTGTACGTATGATGCTTGATCGCGTAAGAATGTAAAGGAAGGTTTTAAACAGAAGTAAAAGTATTTTATTTTATAAAACTAGAACCCACTCAGCAACGCTGACTTTTTTGTACTTTTTGGTTGGCAGGTAATGATTGCTGAGGATGGCACGAGGCAACTACTTGGCATTTTTGGATGGCATCCATTCTGTAGAAATATGACGTTTTTGTGATGTAATGCAAATGATAATATTTTGTAACAGTTAACTACTTTGTATCGTTTTGGCAAGAGTAGTCATTAATATATGAAATGGATTTTAACATGTTCTTTTACAATATTTTAGTAAAGTTAATGTATGTTCTATGTGTGATGATTGACCAGTTGTGAGCGTCCCATGAACGAGGCCTTACACTACCTATAGCCAGATATACTTTGATACCAGCTGGAAACATATGACTAAAGCAAATATTACATTACTAAAGATAAGGTATCTTAGATAAAATATTATCTAAGATTTGGTAGTCATGACATGTGCATAACTTACCTTTTGTCACCAACTAAAGTTAGTAACTATACTAACTGATAAAGAATAAACAGTGGAGTAAAGTATGATCAACTACATGGGAGTGGGAAAAGCACCATGCAGTATCTCAGAGATTTGCAGTGGAGTGTCAGAAGAAGCATACTTATGTATACCGGTTCATAGTAGGTTCTTCCTAAGGTCAACTGGCTTCGAAAGAACAAGTTCTTCCGAAGCCACTTATACTTCGGAATAGACTACTTCTTCCGAGGCTTGAGACATTCTTCAGGTCTGTTGGATCAAGAAGAAGGCTAATGCAACCAAAACTATGTCACTTAAGTTATTTTGGTGCTGCATGCAAAGGCTTCCGAAGCTTAATAAGGAACTTCCGAAGGTTGTAGAGTTCTTCCGAAGACAAAGGGAAAGAGCAACTTCCGAAGACAGAACTCTACTTCCGAAGACAAGTGCATACTTCTGAAGTTCAAGACTTAGAAGAATAAAGTAAATATCACTTTCGAAGTATGATGAAAAGAAGAAGTCTCCAAGCCTTGGAAGTAAATATCACTTTCGAAGTAAATATCATACTTTATTCCACTATTTACCTTTTTATGATAGTACATGTTACCAACTTTAGTTGGTGACAAAAGGTAAGTCAGGGACATGTCCTGACTACCTTATCTTAGATAATACTTTATTTGAGATACCTTAAACTATAGTCTTGTAGTATAGGCTTTAGCTAAGGAATCCCAGCTGGTATCAAAGTATAT
>BJCM01212626.1:0-14615 GCA_018326385.1 Flaveria bidentis
TTAATTTTATAACATCAACACACTTTTATTTGTTATTATTTAACCAATTTTAAATAACAAACAAATAATATCTCATGAACAAATTATCCATATAAGTTTGTTCTTTTACAAAAGCAAGGTTTTAGAAAACCAATTTTCTAAATCGGTGTCAATATTTATTTGTATGATCTCATCAACAAATAAACATATATTGGTGTTTGTTAAGCTTGTTATTGAGTATGACCCGACTTGAATCATAACGTAGTAATCACATCAATCTTGTATGTGTCTTGGACATATAAGATCCAACAAAAAGTATCTTATATCTTATATTAATCAGTTATATCCTATATTAATCAATAAAGCATCAAAACTTGTTAGAAATAAAATCAAAACTAAAAACTTAAACGTACCATTATAATGTATGTATTATGCTCATCACTTTAGCAAGATTACACCCATTGTCGTAGCTAAATCGTATATTAATCTTTTAATGTAAAGAGAATAATAATAAAAATCATGATTTGGTGACATCTTTTCCTAAATTTGACCGCAACAATAAACCCCTCAACTCTAGGAGAAATAAAATCTTAGCTCTCAATAATTTACATAAAAATCTTCGAAATTACATTATGGTCCACTAACAAACGTCATTCCCCTACTAATATCACCACCCGTCACTTTTCCAAAATATTATTCTTCACAAATTATAAATCCACCAAAACCTAGCCCTTCCACTTTGGCTGTTCATAGTCCAAATCTCTGTTCTTCTTCTTCCAACAACAACAAACAACAACAACAACAACAATAATGGCCGCCGCCACCGTCACCACCGCTTCCACCGTCACCACCGCTTCCACCGCCACCACCGCCTCCGCCACCCGCATCTCCGTCGACAAACCACCCACCTCCTTCCTCCTCAACACCCTCTTCAGACCCCTAACCAAAACCCCATCCCTCACTCTCACCCACAAAACCTCTGCTAAAAACCCAATCTCCGACGTTATTGCATCATCTGAAACACACCCAGATGACCAAAACTTGATCTTTGATGATGACGAGAAGCCCCGTGAAGAGTGTGGGGTTGTGGGCATCTACGGTGACCCAGAGGCCTCACGCCTCTGCTACTTAGCGCTGCACGCACTGCAGCACCGTGGTCAAGAGGGTGCCGGAATCGTCGCCGCTACTCCCGACGGAGTCCTCAAGTCCGTCACCGGCGTCGGTCTTGTTTCGGAGGTGTTCAACCAATCGAAACTCGATCAACTCCCCGGTGACAACGCTATCGGACATGTGAGATACTCGACTGCAGGTCAATCGATGCTGAAAAACGTTCAGCCGTTTGTTGCTGGGTACCGATTTGGGCGTGTGGGTGTCGCACACAACGGCAATCTGGTGAATTATCAGTCGTTACGAGCTGAATTGGAGGAAAACGGGTCGATTTTTGGTACTAGTTCGGATACTGAAGTGGTGTTGCATCTGATAGCTATTTCGAAACAGAGGCCTTTCTTTTTGAGGATTGTTGAAGCTTGTGAGAAGCTTAAGGGGGCTTATTCGATGGTCTTCTTGACTGAAGATAAGTTGGTTGCTGTTAGAGACCCTTTTGGGTTTAGGCCGTTGGTGATGGGTAGAAGAAGTAATGGCGCTATTGTTTTCGCTTCGGAAACCTGTGCTCTTGATTTGATTGAGGCGACTTATGAGCGAGAGGTTAACCCTGGTGAAGTTTTGATTATTGACAAAGATGGTGTTCAATCTTTGTGTTTGATGCCTCACCCAGAGCCCAAATCTTGCATCTTTGAGCACATTTACTTCTCCTTGCCCAATTCGGTTGTTTTTGGGAAGTCTGTGTATGAATCAAGAAGAAAGTTTGGTGAAATTTTAGCCACTGAGTCTCCTGTTGAATGTGATGTGGTGATTGCTGTTCCTGATTCTGGCGTGGTTGCAGCTATTGGTTATGCTAACCAGGCTGGTGTTCCGTTTCAACAGGGCTTGATTAGGTCACATTATGTTGGTAGGACGTTTATCGAACCGTCTCAGCGGATTCGCGACTTCGGGGTCAAGTTAAAGCTTTCACCGGTTAGAGCTGTCTTGGAGGGAAAACGGGTCGTAGTGGTTGATGACTCGATTGTTAGAGGAACCACTTCGTCGAAGATTGTTAGGTTGTTAAAAGAAGCAGGGGCGAAAGAGGTTCATATGAGGATCGCGAGCCCACCCATTATCGCTTCGTGTTATTATGGAGTTGATACGCCGAGCTCAGAAGAATTGATCTCTAACAGGATGAGTGTTGAGGAGATTCGGGAGTTCATTGGGTGTGACTCGCTTGCGTTTCTTCAAATCGACAGCTTGAAGAAGATGTTGGCGGGTGACTCCTCCAACTTTTGTTACGCGTGCTTTTCAGGGAATTACCCGGTGTTACCGAGTGGCATTGTGAAAAGGGTCGGTGATTTTGTTGATGATGGATTGAATGGTAGTATTGATTCGATTGATGGGGGATGGCTTCAAGGTGCAAAAGATCAAAAAGGGAAGGATTTGGATGTGAATTATGAAGAACACGATCGTAAAGTGCGAGTTTAGGTGGAAAGATTGAATCTTTTTTGTTGGGTAAGGATTTATTGACTTTCTTGATCTTGATTTTACGTAAGAACTTATGTTTTTATGGCTTCTTTATATGGATTTGAGTTTTATTAGTATGAATCTTTATATGAATATGAATAAGTAAACTATTAAACAAAACGTAGGTTTGAAAAAACCAGATCGAGTTAAAACAAAGCCGGCCCGAGCCTAGTCTGGTTTTCGTTAACTTACCCGGTTAGGGTCTAGTCTGGTTTGTTAAACACTTGTGTTTTAGAATCATTTAGAAAGATGTTCTAAAGGGAATGAAACTTGTACGAATAAAACTCCAATGGTTAATAGTGGTTTTTGTTATGACTCGTCAAGTTTAAGCATCTCTTCTGCTTAAGCCCTTTGGGTTTTAAAAATCAATATACTTCATAATCAAAGATGGTCCAATGGGAATAAACATTTTGTCAATGCAAATAGCTTTTTTAATTGACAATTGGAGCAATGAATATGAATAGATTCCTGGTCAAGGTAAGAATTTGTTGTGGGTCCAAGTTGTTTGAACACACTCAAATTAGACGTTTTAGTTTCTCTAATGCTTTTAAGGGTATCTCTCTAGAATGTTTCAAGAAAAATCTTCTGAGGGGCTTCGCTTTTGATGAGCTATGTGAGGGGACGATTATGTATGCATCATGGCAATGCCTTTTAGATTGTACATGTAGGTCGTTTATATATCGAATCAAGCTTTCGTTTATAGCAAAATTTATATACTAAGTCATTTATAAACCTACAATAAATATAAAAAAAATTATATGAAAACCTTGCGTCTCGTGTATGAAAAGCAATGTGTCTTGCGCATTAGTTTTAGACCATATCGCTTTGGTATGCTTCTCACTTTTTAAACAAAGGTGTCGACGTCCGTCTAGAGGAAAAGAGGCGGGGAAAAGCTTGCGAGGATGAGTACAGCTCATGAAGGATCGTGGAAGTGGTGGAAAGAGAACCAAATTCTTGAGGAGATGAAAGGGAGAAGTTATGATCAGCATGATACACCGTCACTCTCTCATCCAATCACAAGTAAATAAGTAAATCGAAACTAGTTGTACCTGTTTAAGTTATCTGTTTGATCATCGTTTAATTTAGGTGTATTCATTGAACCGGTTTTTATGTTATTACTAATAATGTTCAAACCTGAATTCGTGCCTCTTACTTTTAACGCATAACAAGATGTGGAAAAACTTCATGATTCTTTGGGTTTTGTAATATGATTCTTTCGGTTTTGTAATCTTCATTCACTAGTTTAGGGTTCTGTAAATCGAATTTTCATTGGTGTTTTTACTATGCTAGCTGGTTATTTTGACACAACTTTTACTTCATAGTCTGACGGTGATGGTGACTATGACGGTGATAGTAGATGATAGGTGGAAATTATAATAAGGATGGTCATGGGTATGTTTACCCAAGAGACGCGTGAAAAGGATTTGGCGACAACTAAAAGGATTATAGCATACGAGTGACGTAATTTGACTAGTGATGGCATAAACTATTGTTTGCTACTTTGAACCCGATGCGCATAACTTGTTATCAAGGTGTAAACAGAATCATCTATTTCAACAGAATTCAACCAAAATATCTATAAATACGAATCATTTAAACTGAATTAAAAATGAACCAAATCAATAAAATTCAACGAAAATATCTATGAATAGAAATCATTTAAACTGAATAAAAAAATAAACAATTACCTGAATTGTGGCAGCATTTGTTGGTTTTGTCATACTAATTTTGATAATACTTCAGCATATGTTAACACTTAGTTAGCATAAAAAAGGCAACATTTAGTTGGTTAATTTACTGAAAGGTAAAGCTTTTTAAGGTTATCCGAACTCCTAACTTGTATTTAACATACATGCGAATTCAATTAATTTAACAAGGTGTTCAGAATTTGTTTTAAGATACCTGAAATAATTTGTATTTGACATAATGGTAGTAATGGTACAAGATTTTGGAACGGTGTTCCTCTCATATGGTTACTAATTTAAGTGCCATTATGAATGAATTGTCGTAGAAAAATGTAATAAATAATTTTCAATCAGTTATTTAAACATTTTTAAACAACCATTCACAAAAATTTGTCCATAGATCGTATTTTATCATAAACATTTAGGTCAGAAAAGAACTTTAAAAAGGATCGTGTCAACTGAGAGTATGTCATACACCCTCTAAATTATTTTTAATTAAAGACTCGCAGAAAGAGTAAAATACACGAATGATCTTTATATTTGGTCAAAATCACATATCATCAAGCAAATTAGTTATGAATATTGTCTTTACTTTATTGTTTACTTTCTGTGTACGTTCCTTAAATAGATGAGGTTAGTTTGAAGACGTTTAGTCCACTAACATATCACATGAAGAGATTGTCATTCTTTTTTTCTTAATGCCACTGCTATTTTGTTCACGGGTCAAGGATCAGATCAGACTCGTAGTTGACCATACTGGACTGAGGCTGATCCTTTCATGTGGTTCCAGTCGGGCCGGTCTTCAAGGTTGTACTGAAATGCAAGTCTATGAGGCTGTAGTCTGTAGAAATGCAATCATGTTCATGGACTCTGCTCATGAAAACTGGTTTTGACTTTTTAGTTTGCAATTTCAGGCTGCGACCCTGCTCAAGAAATGCCATTCTTGACTTTGAAGTCTGCAATTGGGGTGGGTTTTTAACTTGGGTTTAAGATCGTTTGTGTAATCAGTGTAGCAACCTCTGTAGTCAAATATCCACATGACATGCGCCCATGAACTCAGGCACAGCCTAACACAACTTTGTCGTGTCACTTCAAAAGCCTCTTTTTTTAGATGCTTAGGCGTATTTATAGGCTAAATTCCGACCATATACCATCTAAAGATGTTTGATCCAATTACACTAGTTCTTAACAAGCCTAAAATCAACGTAAAGCAACCTAAACTAGCTCAAAACAAGCCTAAACCAAGTCTAATGTCCCTAAAAATAATATGTAGACTCGCTCTTTTCTATTTAAGCGCCTTACTCTTAGGCCAAGGCTCACCCTTTATGTTAAAAGTATATTGTCCTATACCAGAACATCATATAATTTGACAATATTTTAGAGACTCAACCATTTTGACGCCAAATTTGGGTCACCTAGCCAAAGTCCAACAGTTGATTAAAAAACTCAGTACTTTTTTTTAGCATCTGGTCTTTTGGAACAAAACAAAGCTTCACTTTTTAGGCTTTTATTTCCTAAATTTAAGATAAACCCAGCACACATTCGGATCAGAGTCCATTTTGGGACAAAATGGGTTCAGAGCATCATATATTTCTTGTCCTCCGGTTGGGTCAAATCTGGTCGGGTTGGGTTCGGCAACAATTTAAGCACACAAAGGCCTGCAATTCGTGCAAATCAAGACCCATCCACCGGCACTATTGATACAAGTCAACAAAATCTACCCACCCAGCAATAATCATCCACTTATGGCATAATAAATAATTAAACCAGCATTAAATATAACATTACAACCAAAAACAAGAACAAGTTCAAATCCAATGAATATCAAGATCATGAACAAAATATAAATAGTTGTAAAACACCAAGTAGTGTGTATACATACAAGATCAAATAGAAACTTAAATATAAGTAAAAAAGTGTAAGGACTAATATGAGCCCCATCTCAAAAGGTGAAATTTAAATTCAAATAAATCTAAATTCCCTTCAAATGCATTCAAGTTTCACTTTCACCTGCATTTGAAATGTGGCCTTAATAGTTCTTACCGTTCTTACTATATTTAAGTCCATATTATAACCCTTCCGTCTCTATATATATAATATAAATGACTAAAACACTTGATAGAATATATTAGAAGTTCCTAACAGAACCCATTCCCAGAAGACACAAAAAACAAATGAACGAATGCACCTGGGATATAAATCAACACATCATAGTGATTGTATGAACAAACTCAGCACCTCAAGGTTATTAGGGGCCACTCGGCCCTACTGCTTCGAATCAGGTTTGGTGGCTGCACCGCCATTTTGCTGGTGGGACTGCTGCTGGTTTTGGTGTTGCATTCGATGAGCATGTTGTTGCTGCTGTAACTGGAACATTTGTGGGCTGATTGAGAGTTGAGAGAACTTAGCAGCATCCCCATTTAGTTCAGCGTTAGTCATTTTCAAACGATGAACCTCGGCAGTCAAAGCCTCGTTTAAAGCTGCCATGAGGTTAACCAAATTGTGCAAGTCAATAAACCAACAAAAAAAAAGATCGCCCGTCATCAGTTTTTGGATGGACTAAAGTTAGATAAAGGGAATATAATCATACCATCTCGAAGCTGTGACTGCTGTTCCATAGCCTGCAGACGAAACTTTAGCTCATTGTTTTGACTGGTGAGCCCGGCTGAATCCCTCTGTATGGAAATCAAATTAATCAATTAAAAGAGAACACAAAAATGAACCTTTTTTCAAAAAGTTCGGATCTTTTTCCCCGAAAAAATGAATCTTTCTTCCAAAATATAAACAAAAAGGCCACCTGCAGTAAGGTAAGTTGTGCAGACAGTGTTGTTGCTTCAGTCTGTAAAGTTTGAACCTTGTGTTCTAGTTCTGTAATGTAACGCATTTTCCGCTCTTTTGATCGAGCAGCAGATTGTCTATTAGCCAAGATCCTAAGAAAGACAAACAAAATTTTTTCTAATATTAAGATTACTTCCCAAACGGTAAAAGTAAAATACAATGATTCAATGGATATATATGACAAGTTTACATACCTCTTAGCTCGTTTTGGATCGGTTAGAGCTATCTCAGCAAGTTTCTCATTCGCCATGATTTTCTTGAGTTCAGCTCCAGTAAACTCACCATTACCAAACTCTAAGCTGAACGTATTTGAATTCGAGTCAATAGAATTATTAGGTGACAGTTGACCAATTTGTCCACCAGGGGAAGGAGGGAGCTTAGGTGATTCATCACCAAAGTTCATCCTGTCCATAAAACTATCCATTGAAACACTTCTATAATGCCTTGTAGTTGGAGCAATGTCTCCACCTGCACTCCTTTTAACCCCTTCTCTTTTATTAGCAACCGAACTGATTCCCGAATTTCGCAGATGATTCCCGCTTTCATTCATACTACTTGTAGCTTCGTTATCACTGCTATCAGCACCAGTCGTCTTTGTACCACTAGCTCTGCTATCCAAATCTTCCCGATTCTCGGTTCCTTGTTTTTCATCTGTTCCCGATGAGTTCAATGTATCAAGATTGTCCAAGTTCATATAAGCAGAAAACAAATCGTCTACAACTTCCCCTTCAGATTTCCTCTCTCCCATTCCTTCAGCATCACCTTCATTACCACTTTTCTCCCACATCGATTCCCGTTTCACCAACTGAATCGGCTTTGACCCTTGACTGTTGGAGGGTGCAGCCCTGTCTGTACTCGGGTTTCTCAAAGGAATCAGCGGTGGTGACGACTGCAGTATAGTCGAGAACCCAAATGGAATATCACTATTCGACCGCCTATGAGCCTTACGCGGTGGAAGACTCTCACCAGTTCGTGTCAAACTCCCCCTACCAAAAGGGGAAGAAGTCTGCAATAAAGAGTGAGGATTCGGATTCGAATTCGAACTCGAACTCCCATCATGTTCATCCATTAATACATCATCTGCAGCTTGATCAGAGGAACGCGAAGAAGGAGAATCGCGATACGGTGATGGGCTCAAAGGCGGAAGGGAATCAAGAGGGAAAAACGAAGGCTGCGATAACGATCGCGAATGCGAAGGCCCTTGCCTATGATTAAAACTCTGTGAACCCCCAATTTTATGAGTGTTCCCTGAAGCTTGGGTCACCGGAATCTGTGAGTACGGAGACACCGGAGGAAACTGAGGATGAGACGGTGGGATTCCGACTCTTTTACTGCTATTATCAACATTATAATTAGGGGAAAACTGTCGATTCTGAGTAGCACGAAACTGTGTGTTCGATTGAGGTATATCAAGTTGATTAAACGTAAGAGGGTTTTGCGTTTGATGTTTAGGAACTGATGAAGATGAAGTCCCAAACGAAGATTGAACTCTCTGAATCATATCAGTATTTCCCCCTTCAGTATCACCCATTTCCTCTCAATTCCCTCAATTCTCCACCGATATCACCGACACTAATCAATTAATTCAACCAATTCAAAACCCTAATCACACCTTTCAGCTCAATCGCTCACAAATGACGAAACAATGTACGAAAAACCCTAAAACAAAGAGCAAAAACGAACAAAGAAGTCAAATTCAAACCCTAATCCACCAAATTGAGACACAAAAAACAAAATCCAACATAGTTAAACAAAACCCACAACAAGATTAAGCGCATAAATCGATTACACGAACAGTTTACCGGAGAATTTGAGTGTAGCAGAGATTGTTCCGCCCTAATGGTGTGTAATTGTATCTGTATGTGTGTGGGTGTTTTTCTTCTCTCTAGAAAGTGAAGAAATTCGGTGTTTCTCTCACTAAAAGTAATAATAATTGAATGTATGTATATGTGTGTGTGTGTGTGTATATATCGATGACGATGACTTTCTACACGGATTTCATGACTGCTATGCTACTACTTCACGTACTGAATTACGCGTGAATTTAATAAGATAATGTGAATGTGAATGTGAATTTGGGGCGAATTTCAATTTCATTCCGACCATCTTTGACTAGGACCCTAAATCCAAAACCAAATTTCTCCTCCATCACCGCAGCTTATACAGCAAACCAACCTATAAAATACCAAATTAACTAATAACAATGTTTTTACAAACCTTATGGCACTTAAGCATTCAGAGTTTTTATAATTACTAAAATGTTTAATATTACTTACATTATATGAATTTAGAAACTTTGATCAAGGTAGCAAAATTTAGTGTTTAGTGGGTACTATTTTTTATTAAGTACAAGAAGTGATTAAGTTTTTTACTAGGCGTTTAGTAAGTATTATTTTTGATGCATTGCGTACAAGAAGGAAGGGATTAATTCTTTTACTACCAATAAGAGTAAATGTTGCAAAGCATCCATTGGGCATTTTTTTGCCTTTATTCCCTCTTACATGAACCGTCAACCGCCTCTAATCTCCATCGTCGAACCGCAGACTGCCTCATAAAGCCTTTATTTTTGTTGGAAGATTTTGTTTGGATGAAGCAAGTACACACCTATTACGTCACAATCACTGACAGGGAACACTATAATGTTCATCTTCTTCTTATTGCCTAATTCTAATGATAGCTCTCTCATTTTTTCATTGAACATGTGAAGAAACAATTGAAAATAGAGGCTTTACAACATTTATTCGCATAGATAGTAAAAGAATTAATCCATTCTTGTACGCAATGCATAAAAAATAGTATCCACTAACGCCAAATTGCTCACATAGGTAGTAAAAGACTTAATCCCTTCTTGTACTCAATACATCAAAAATAGTACCCACTAAACGCCAAAATTTGCTACTGTTCATCAAAGTTCAGGGTGTTCGTGCTTATGGCGGTGGTTTAGTGTCGTGGTGGTGTTCGACCGTTCATATTGCTCCGATCTATCTCTTGCTTTGGGTGACAAGTTTAGGGGGTGGTTTCCGGTAGTTGTTTCCATGGATGTGTATTTGGGTTTTGGGTTCTCAATTAGGGTTTATATGGGTTTATTTAGGGTTTTGGGTTCTTCAATTACAATGGGTATTAGGTTTTCAAGTAAGGATTAATGTGGGTTTCTTTGTGTAATATGTATATAGTTAGGATGGATGAGTACTCATGTCGTAAACCTTAATCACACAATGAAACCCAGTAACTAACTAACAGAATTGTTAATGTCAAATCATTAAACACTATATAACACCCATATTTAAAGAGACCACCAATACCACACCATACCATGCAAAAGTATCAATTTAAAGGGCGTAAATAGTTGGATTTTGGGAGCATCCTACGACGAAAGCATGTCGTGTTTTCACGCCGCGAGAGCAGCAACAGTGTTGGGGTGCCACGCCGTGGCATGTCAAGAGACCCGGCGTGTGCAGGCCCACTTAATATATTGTTTGAGTTGTATTTATAAAACTCATGACATAGAACTTATATATTAAAGGATATCTATTTATTGAATTATTTTTTTTATTAAATTCAAATTTAACTGGTCAATCTTGACATCTTTTGTAAGGCCCCGTTCCCGGAACGCTCACAGCTGGTCAATAATCGCACATATAACATATGATATACATTAACTTAATAAAACATTGCAACAAAATAAATTTAAACCATCATTTCATTTCATATAAATAATCGTTTTTATAAAATAATACAACATCCATTACAAAATATCGTTTGTTCGCATTATAATGTAAAAACTTTATCGCAACATAAAATGGATGCTATCCAAAAATGAGCCAAGTAGCCGCTCGTGCCATCCTCAGTAACCATTACCTACCAACTGGAAAATGCATAAAAAGTCAGCGTTGCTGAATGAGTTGTAGTTTTACAAAAAAACATTATATTACCTTTCATTTGTTAAAAGATTTTCTTTACTATTGCGCGTGATCACACATCATACGTACATCAAATTAATAATTATTATCTTCATCATCGTTCGTTTCTTACATTTCACACGTTTCGCACATTTCGTACTTATCGGACTTTTCGTACATTTATTATCTTTTCACTTCTATCTAGGTCCTGTCATGTACTTAACCCCCTCTTGAGCACAAAGCTATATCATCTAGGGTTAAGCGGCATCGACCCCATATCGCACATATCGCACGTATGGAGTAGTCACATAGACTAACTCCCCTTGTGTGTGAACCCCTAAGGGTTAGCCAAAATCGCACGCTGTAAACGCACAGTTGAGCTAACAACTCTCAATGAGTTGTGAACCTCCTTTCATTTGCTAGCAAGACTTTCATTTATTCATTCATTATGTTCCACTTTCATTATCTTAAATCTTTTACTTCGTTAAACTAATACTTTATGTTCATTATCATAATTACTCCACGTAAAGTCACATGATAATACGTAGTAAGGAACATAGGAAAACATATTATACATAAGCATAAAATCATCACGCATCATCATACATAACATACACCATCACACATCATCCTAAACATCAGGCATCATACATCATGCATTGTACATTCACATAC
Source organism: Flaveria bidentis (assembly GCA_018326385.1). NCBI lineage: Eukaryota > Viridiplantae > Streptophyta > Magnoliopsida > Asterales > Asteraceae > Flaveria > Flaveria bidentis. The sequence goes on from BJCM01212626.1 coordinate 11,687, forward strand.
ATATACATATGCACAACAAGCATTAGTCGTCATAAAACATAACTGATCCTCTGCAGGACAGCGGGGGTTCGGGGGCGGCAACCCCTGACAGCATGGTCCTAGGGGCAACGCCCCTGGCTGGGATCGCGCTGCCAGGTCAGCATGTTTTTTTTTTATTTTAACATTTTTATATAGCATATTTTGTTATGGAAAATCGATCTTCCTGTTAAAATCTCTTAAAATCTTGGTCGTTGAAAATGTATATTTGGTATGCATTTCCAACCCCAACTAGTTTAAAACCTTTAAATAGGGGATCTAAAACTCACCTTGGCTCGATGAGTAGCTTCTTATTGATACATATATACCAAGTTTAGGAGCTTAATGTAAATTTCTATCATGTCTTACATATATGTAATGAACGAGTTGAATGAAATACAATATGTGATTGATGCTTAAAATGTTTAATGTTTCATTGTTTATTGTGTAATAAAGTATATTGAACTAATTATATAGGTTTAAGGTTATTGTGCATAGTTCTTAATCAATAATGATTGAGAAACATGTTCAAACTAAATCGTATGAAGTCTTCATGCGAATGGACCATGCTAATGGACCATAAGCATGAATACATCATGCTAATGGACCAGTCACACGACTGAACCAGGAGACTGGATCAGTCACAATATTGAGACATAAGATTGACTCAGTCACACGACTAAACCTTCAGTTATGCGTATGAATCAATCGCATGATTCAGTCGCACGACTGAACCATGCTAATGGTTCAGTCATACGATTGAAAAACCCTAACCTATAAATACCACCTAATTCGTGAAAAAACGTAACACTTCAAGAATTTTGACACATATTCGTACCCTAGCCGTCCAGAGACTCCAAAAAGCCTGTTCCAATTTCATAGTTCGCAGTTGATCTTGTTCTAATCGTTCTTAACGTTTCTTTAATCATTAGATTGATCAGAACTGCGTTCTCACTGATTGGATCGCCAATCAAATAGGATTCCGCACTATTTGATCTGGTTTCACGCATTATCAGTTAGTACTCTATACGTACAAGGTCCTAACAAGTGGTATCAGAGCTTTGGCTCTTGATTTTGCGTGTGATTCGATTAGTTTCGGTGTAAAAATCACGTTTTTCATTTAAAAGAGTCACCTTTTTAGTAAAACAGTGTTTTCAACATCTCCAGGTCTAAAAGTTTATGTTTTTCGGCATACGGCAGATTAAGGTTCTTGAAAATTCGTGTTTTTGTGTCAAAATGTCACAAACCTTCGATTTTGCAAAAACAACAGCCTTTAGTCGCACGATTGGCTCAATCACACGACTGAACTCAATCGCACACCCCATTCGCACAATTGAACTCAGTCGCTTACTTATTCGTACGACTAAACAACCCCATCCACTTGTCTCTAATCGCACACTCCATACGCACGACTGAATCCAATCGCACGATTGAATTCATTCGCACCTGTCATTCGCACGATTGAGTCATCCGCTTTGGCCATCCGGATTTGTCCAATCGCACGATTGACTCATTCGCATCTGTCCATTCGCAAAAGTTCAAAGTTCAAAGAGATGGAAGATCAGTACTCTGCGTTTACTGCTGGAAGGAACTCTCGAATCCAGAACCTTCTGCTTCTGGAAAATGAAATTGGGAATCAAAATAAACCACCTAAACCTATAACGTTAGATGATTACCCACAATGGAAGCAGCGATTCGAGATCTATCTTAATGGAGTAGATCCCAACCTTTGGGAATCTATTGAGACAGGTTATAGTATGCCGGTTGGTGCTGATGGTGTTAAATTAACCTTGGGTGGTATGATTGATAGCTAGAAGGCGAAGTACAATGCTAAAAAGAAGGTTTATGCCTTGTTGACTCAGTCAATACCAAAAGACATATTCCATCAGTTTTCTGAGAACAAACAGGCAAAAAAGTTATGGGAAGCTTTGGAGAAACGATATGATGGGAATGCAGCGTTGAAAGCTTTAAAGGCAAAGGCTCTAAAAAAGGAGTTTGATAACTTCTCTTCGATGGGGAAAGAAAGCTTGGATGATGTCATAGACAGGTTCTATCATTTAATGAGTGAGCTGCACACTCATGGGGTCACAACGTCAATGGAAGACAAAGTGTCAAGCTTTGCCGATGGTTTGCTAGAGAAGTGGGACTCGTTTGTGTCTAACTTGAGACAGAACAATATACTAGAAAAGTAGACATAAACGACTTCATCCTGAAATTGAGGGAGGAGGAACTGAGGATGAAGTACATGTCACAGAAAGGATCCTACGACAAGAATCCTTCACTATGTAACTCATCGCCCAACCCAACCATTTCAGGAGCACCACTTCAAACAACGTTTGTGTCTAGTTCAACTGCTCCTTCTCAAACCACAGCTTCAGGATTTGAAACGTCAGGGTCATCTAGTACCCAATATATCGCACCTGAAGCAAATGCTACTAAGTTGAAGACCAAGAATCTCGGGTGAATCGAACATTGCCCATGTCAAGCAAAGAGACAAAGGAATTGACTGCTTAAGGAGATGAAGGACAGGATTGGACCTTCAGTTTTGTGTCTCCGGATGAATCGAACATTGCCCATGTCGAGGGTTTGGATGATGACTCTACAAGTGAAGGTGAAATCGCAGTTGAACTAGTGATGTCCGATAATGAAGACACTGCGAATGTGGTCAATCACCTGATTGAAGAAGACCTCAGAACAACATGTTTAGAACCTCCAACATCCGAAGAGTCTACCTCTACGTTGATGGATGATTCAACCGAGTCTGCACAGGTAAGTACAAAAGACCAACTCTTTGAAAATCATGCTTGTAATGAATGTAACAAATTTAGAGAAAGCATAGATTTAAAATTTGCTAGGTTATTAGACCACAATGATAGCTTAGTAAATGACTTACAACTGTGCACAAAAGCTAATC
>BJCM01212627.1:0-12854 GCA_018326385.1 Flaveria bidentis
AAATCAGATCTGATATTGAGTCTTTAAATATTCTAAAATCTGATTTTAAAAGAGCTGAATCTGACTATCAAAGGAAAATTGATGAGTTAGAGAAAACTGTATCTCTTTTGAAACATGAACACACCAACTACAAGACTCAAATCAAGGATCTGATATCCAAATTGTCTGAGGCTCAAGCCCAGCTTGTCACTACTGAGGCTCAGGCCAGGAAGTAAGCTATCTCTGAGTAAAACTTCCAAGCTATTCTTGCATCATCCTCCCATTCCAAACTCTTTTATCAGAACAAAGGAGGGTTGGGAACCAATGAAATTGCTCCACCATATTCCTATGATTCTATTAGACAGCCTAGATATGGTACTGAATAACAAGAGGTTTCAACTGCTGACCCTTCCTTTCCAGAGTATTCTTTAGTAGCTTTGGCGGTTTTCAAACAGCAATTTCCACTGTGGGTAATCATCCAAAGTTAACAGCTTTGGCGGTTTGTTATGGTTTCTAATCTCATTTTCTAGAAGTAGAAGATTATGTACACGCGAGTCCTTTCCAGCAGTGAATGCAGCAAACTGGTCTTCCATTGCTTTAAGCATGGTAAACTTAGAACAGGACAGATTCACTCATGCGAATGAGCTATACAAATGAGTCACTCATGCGAATGAAGGATACGAATGAATTCAATCATTCGATTGGATTCAGTCGTGCGAATGAGCAGGAAGATTGTAATCAACTGACTAGAGTTTCTTAGCCATGCGAATGAGAGACACGACTGAGTTCACTCGTACGAATGAGTGTATTCGAATGGGTTTAGTCATACGAATAGACCAATCGTGCGACTGAAGGCTGCTGTGTTTGAAAAATTGAATATTTTGAATACTTTGACACAAAATACGAATTTTCCAGAAACCCTAATCTGTCATTTGATGAACAATCGAAACTTTAACACATGCAAACGTCAAAAAAACTTTTTGAAGCAAAAAGGTGACTCTTTTGAATGAAAACGTTGATTTTAACACCGAAACCAATTGAATCCACGCAAAATCACAAGCCAAAGCTCTGATACCACTTGTTAGGACCGTTTTCGTACAGAGTACGAACGGATTCTGCATGAGTCCATATCAAAGTGTGGAATCCTATTTGATTGGCGATCCAATCAATGAGAACGACAACTTGATTGATCTAATGATGAAACAAACATTAAGAATTGATTAGAAATCAATTAGTAATGAACTTTGAAGTTGGATTGGTTGTTTCAGACGCTCTGAATGGCTAGGGTTTTATAATATTTGAAGTCTCTATTTTCAACGAATTATGTTGTATTTATATGTTTGTAGTTTTCATTCGTACGACTGAACCATTAGCATGGTTCAGTCGTGCGACTGACTCATACGGGTGATTCATACGCACGACTGAAGATTCAGTCGTGTGTCTAAATCAATCTTATGTCTAGGTCATACGACTGATCCAGTCTCCTGGTTCAGTCGTGCGACTGGTCCACTACCATGAATAACCACCTGACTAGGTTGAACATTTTTCTCAATCATTATTGACTTAGAACCCTGTATACCAAACTCAAACCCATATAAGATGTTCATACATATGAATTATACCAAATACAATAATAATATGAAATATTTAAAGACTAATAAACATCAAGAAGCATATTATATCTCATTAAGAATTCACATTACATCTGTGTAAGAAACGAAAGACTTTTACATTAAGAACGTAAAATAGGTACATAATATATCAACATTTAGGCGCATTGATTTTAGGCGCGTTGGTTTTGGGCAAGTTGGTTTTGGGCGCATGGAACTACACTTAGGCAATTTGACCGTTAGGAGAATGGGCTAATTTCAGGCGCATAGGCAACCAACTCATACTATTATTCATCATAATCAGTCCCAACATCATCAATTCATCATATTCTAAGCTTATTTCTATCATTCTAAGAATCAAATCATTAACATAACATAATCATAACATCAAGAACACCCAAATCATAACCCACCCATATTCACACATATACATTCATACGGGTACCAAAATCCACTTAAACAAAAACATTTACACATGCATTTTTAGCCCTTAAATTAGTTAAAACATGTAAAAAGGCGGTTCCAGAACTCACCTTATGCAACTTTTGTGTAAACTCTTCTCACCCGAATGCAAATTGAGTTCAATCGCCTAGACCATAAAAACACACACACCCGAACACATAAGTATACAACCGAGGCATAGGCCGGCCAAGAACATTTAAAAACACCAAATTCTTACCTTGAATTCGAATCCTGCTTCTTCTTCTCTCTAAAACCAAAGCTTTCTCTACTTTCTCACTCTAGAAACTGATGAAAAGAAGCGTGCATAACACCTTTTGTACAAAATATAATATAATATTTTGTCTTTTTACACATTTAACCCCTCTACTTGGGTTCTATTACGTTATTTCTTTTATTCTTCTTTCTTCTCAAAAAATCCGGTTGTTACAAGTCCACCCCCCTTATATAGGTTTCGTCCCTAAAACCTGTTATTACTCAAACAGATGTGGGTAATGCTGCCTCATCTCTTCTTCAGTCTCCCACTTAGACTCAGGTCCCTTCATGTGCTTCCACTGTACACGCACTAGGGGAACAACTTTATTCCTTAACCTCTTCTCCTTACGATCCATAATCGCCACTGGTTGCTCCACATAATTGAGCCCTTCATTTACTCCGATATCCTCGAGAAATGATTCGAAAAGGCCCTATGTATCTCAGGTTCAACTTGACCCACATCCTGAACCGAATGATCCCCTTCCAAGGTGAGACATTCAACATTACTCTATCACCCACTTGGAACTCAATCGGTCTACGTCTCTTATCGGCATATGACTTCTGTCTATTTTTGGCTGCCTTCATAAAGGCTTTGATATTTTCGAGCTTCTCAGTCGTAGCCTCAATCACCTCAATACTTCCTAACTTCTTCTGGCCAATATCACCCCAACAAACAGGTGTTCTATATTACCTACCATATAAAATCTCAAAATGGGGTATACCAACACTGGCATGATAACTACTATTGTATGAGAACTTAGCTAATGGTAATTGGTCATCCCAACTTCCTCCAAAATCAATGACGTATGCCCGAAGCATATCTTCAAGCGTCTATATAGTTCTCTCCAACTGACCATCCGTTTGAGGATGATAAGTTGTGCTAATTTGTAACCTCGTCCCCATAGCTTCATGGAATTTCTTCCAAAATTTGGATGTAAACCGAGTGTCACCATTAGAAACAATAGACACCGGCACACTATCATGAGTCACAATCTCCTTAATGAATACATCCTCCAACCACTCGGATTAATATGTCTAGTTGATCGGTATGATGTGGACACTCTTCGTCAGACAATCCACTATCAACCATATGGTATCATACCCTCACGTGGTACGCGGTAATTTCATGATAAAGTCCATGGTGATATGCTTCCATTTCCACTAGGGTATATCTAGAGGTTGGATCTTCCCGTATGGCTTCTGATGCTCGGCTTTCACTTGCAAGTAAGTTAGGCACTTACTCACATACTCCGCTACATCACTCTTCATACCTGGCCACCAGTAATCTTTCATCATATCTTGATACATCTTTGTAGCATCGAGATAAATGGAGAATCGAGTGTTATGAGCTTCATCCATAATGTATCCACGTAATTCCCCATAACATGGAATCCACATTCTTCTGAATCGGGTCCTAACAACGAGTGTGTTTTCACCCAACTCTATGACCATACCTCTCATCTATTCGGAGTTAAGACGATCTTCTTTTAACACCTCGTCTTGAAACTCCTTTACCTGCTTCATCACATCGGTGGTCATAATTAATTGCTAAGCCTTCACCCGAATTGGTTCAAGCCTCTCTTTTCGGCTAAGGGCATCCACCACTACGTTGGCTTTGCCCGGATGGTAATGGATCTCGCAATCATAATCCTTTATGAGCTCCAACCATCTCCTCTGCCTCATGTTTAAGTCCTTCTGCTCGAAGAATTACTTCAAGCTCTTGTGGTCCATGAAGATTATGCACTTCGTCCCATACAAGTAGTGCCTCCAAATCTTTAATGCAAAGACCATAACAGCTAGCTCTAAGTTATGATTAGGGTAATTAATCTCATGAACTTTCAATTGTCGGGATGCATAAGCTATAACTTTTCCCCGCTACACCAACACGCAACCCAACCCCGAGTAGGGAGCATCTGAATAAACCACTAAGTCCTTGCTTTTTAACTCGGGTATTGATAAAACTGGAGCTTGAGTCAACCTCATTTTTAACTCCTCAAAAGCATTCTCTTGATATTGACCCCGTACAAACTTCGCATCCTTACGAGTTAACTTGGTCAATAGAGAAGCTATTTTAGAGAAGTCTTGAATGAATATCCTATAATATCCCATCAATCCCATCAAACAACAAATCACAGATGGCGTATTTGGAGACTTCCATTACATCACTACCTCCACTTTTGTCAGGTCCACCATGATCCCCTCAAGATTCACCACGTGACCCAAGAACTGAACTTTGCCTGACAAAAATGCGCTCTTCGAGAACTTGGCATATAACTTCTCCTTCCTCAACGTCTCCAACACCTCTGGAATGTGACCGGCATGCTCCTCCTTGCTCCTCGAATAATTCACGATATTATCGATAAACATAATCACTGATTTATCCAACATTGGCTGACAAATTCGATTCATCAAGTCCATAAAAGCAACTGGCACATTTGTCAAACCAAAAGACATAACGAGAAACTCGTAGCGTCCATAACACATGCGAAAAGCTTTTTTAGGAATATCCTGCTCCTTCACCTTCAACTAATGGTAACCAGATCGAAGGTCTATCCTTGAGAACTAACTGGCACCTAGGAGTTGATAAAAAAAGTCATCAATCCTCGATAATGGATGCTGATTATTCACCATTAACTTGTTCAACTCCCGGTAGTCAATACACATCTTCATACTATCATCCTTCTTCTTCACGAACAAGACCAGGGCACCCCATGGAGAGATACTCAGTCAAATGAACCACTTATTAAGCAACTCTTGCAGTTGCTCCATCAAATCCTTTATCTCGGTCAGAGCCAATCGATACAGTGCCAAAGCAATAGGTTGGGCACCTGGTATCAAATCAATCTGAAACTTGATCTCTCGATCAGGTGGCACACCTGGTAAGTCTTCAAAAAACACATCTGAGAACTCACACATAACCGGTACATCTGACAGTTATGGTGTTGGCGTATCTACATCGTTGACGTAAGCCTGGTAAGCACTACATCCGCGCCTCATGCACTTTCCCGCCACTGCCATCGAAATCACTTCCGGAAACGTAGTGACTCGATCTCCATAAAGTGTCACTGGACTCCCACTAGGCGGTGTCAACCGAATCATTTTCTTGCGACATACGATATTCGCCTCGTAGTAAACCAACCAATCCATTCCTAGGACTACGTCAAACCCGCCTAAGGTCATCACAAACAGTCTAGCAGGAAATTTATGACCTTACAGTTCTATATCACAACCTTATATCAGATTAACAACCCTGGTAAACATACCTATGGCAGTTTATACATCGAAGAGCTTATCTATACTCCTACTACTAACAGGAAATTTAGCACGAAAAGCAGCAGAAATAAAACTCTTACTAGCACTAGAATCAAAGAACATAGAAGCTAGAGTTTGGTTTACTAGAAATGTACCTGACACAACATCTGCGTCCGTCCATCAGGTCATGGAGACGATCTTACTGTCTGTGGTGACCGAAGTTATCAAGGTGGTACGGGAAGGAGAAAGAAAGGAGAGGAATAGGTCATCAGGTGGACGGGAGCAACCAAAGCCTAAAACGATTGTATCTGATGATGAAGATGAAGAAGAAGAGCCTGTGCAGGAGGCGGAACAAGGCTGTAACTATGGGGTGTTTCAACAATGCAAGCCCCCTACTTTTGATGGAAACGGCACTACTGCTGCTCAACAGTGGGTGAGAGAAATAAAAGTTGTATTGAACATCAGCGAGTGCCGGGAGGATCAAAAAGTAAAGTTTGTTGCCCAATCTTTTGTGGACTCGGCTCTGTGCTGGTGGGACAATATAGTCCAAGCCGAGGGAAGCAAGGCCATTGGGAGAATGTGATAGTTGGAGCTGAAAAAGTTGGTGATTGAGGAGTTGGACAAGGTTGAGAGGGAGTTCCTGCAACTGGAGGCGGGAACCATGACACACCAGCAGTACACCACAAAGTTCAACGAGATGGCACGTCTGGTGCCGGATCAGGTGATGCCTCTGTCACGGATGATTATGAGGTACATTCAGGGTTTGCCATTGGATATTCACAGGCATATGATCGCCGCCTGACCGAGCAAGTTTAGGTCGGCGGTGGACTTGGCAGGGAGATTATATGATGAGAGGGCCGTGGTGGTGGTGGCTGAAGGTGGCAGGAAGGATGGTGGTGATCGAAACTGGCAGGGGAAGAGGTTTGGTCGGGCGATACCTCGACGGGTAACAAGAAGGCACGGGTGGACGACCGTTGTGTGGTCGCATCGGGTTTAGGTATGAAGAAGTGCGATACGTGTGGGAGAGAGCATAGTGGGGAATGTAGGCTGGGGTCGAACGTGTGCTTCAAGTGTGGGAAGGCAGGGCATATAGCCAAGGACTGTCGTACAGTCTAGTGCTTTAACTGTGGCGTGTAGGGATTGTAAGAAGCCGAGGTCTGAGGGTTCCAGGGGGAAGAAGGCAGGAAGTGAAGGACCGAGGGCGAGCGCCAGGGCATTCACCATGACATAGGAGGAAACTAGGACGGACCCTGATGTTGTGTCCGGTATGTTTCTAGTGAAGCAAACTTTAGCTTCTGTCTTGTTCGATTCTGGTGCTAGTAAAAGATTTATTTCTGTTGCTTTCTGTGCTAAGTTGCCTGTTAGTAGTAGACGTGTTGGTAAGTCCACCAGGATTTCTGAGATGATAGAGAGTTGTGATGTAGAGCTAGAAGGTCATAAATTTCCTGTGAGACCATTTGTGATGACCTTAGGTGGTTTCGATTTGGTTCTTGGGATGGATTGGTTGGCGGACTTCGAGGTGAACATTGTGTGTCGCAAGAAAATGATTCATTTGGCAGCGCCTGATGGGAGTTCAGTAACTATTTATGGAGATCGGGTCACGACGATCCCGAAAGTGATCTCAATGGCAGTGGTGGGAAGTGTATGAGGCATGGATGTAACGCCTATTTGGCCTATGTAAAGGATGCGGATACGCCAGCACCACAACTGTCTGATGTACCGATTGTGTGTGACTTTCCAAACGTGTTCCCAAAAGAGTTACCGTGAGTGCCACCGGACAGAGAGATTGAGTTTCAGATTGATCTGATACTAGGTGCCAAACCTGTTGCCAAGGCACCGTATCGGTTGGCTCCGACGGAAATGAAAGAGTTGATGGAGCAGTTGCAAGAGCTATTTGATAAGGGGTTCATTAGATCGAGTATCTCTCCTAGGGTGCTCCGGTCTAGTTTGTGAAGAAGAAGGACGGTAGTATGAGGATGTGCATTGACTACCGCGAGCTGAACAAGTTAACGGTGAAGAACCGATACTCTTTACCGAGAATCGATGATTTGTTTGATCAGCTTCAAGGTGCCAGTTGGTTTTCAAGGATAGATCTTTGATCGGGCTACCATCATTTGAAAGTGAAGGAGCAGGACATCCCTAAAACAGCTTTTCGCATGCGTTACGGTCACTACGAGTTTCTTGTTATGTCTTTTGGTTTGACCAATGCCCCAGATGCTTTTATGGATCTGATGAATTGAGTGTGTCAGCCAATGTTGGATAAATCAGTGATTGTGTTTATTGATGATATCCTGATTTATTTGAGAGCGAGATCGAGCATGCCGGTCACATTCGGGAGGTTTTGGAGACGCTAAGAAAGGAGAAGTTGTATGCCAAGTTCTTCAAGTGTGCATTTTGGTTGCGCGAAGTTCAGTTCTTGGGTCATGTGGTGAATCCTGATGGGATTATGGTGGACCCGGCAAAGGTGGAAGCGGTGATGCAATGGAAGCCTCCTAAGACGCCATTCGAGATTCGTAGCTTCTTGGGTTTGGCAGGCTACTACATAAGGTTTATCCAAGACTTCTCTAAGATCGCCTCTCCATTAACTAAGTTGACCCGAAAAGATGTGAAATTCGTATGGGGTCAATCTCAAGAGAAGGCGTTCGAAGAATTGAAGGCAAGATTGACTCAAGCTCCTGTTCTGTCATTATCCGATGGAAGTGAAGATCTGGTGGTTTATTCTAATCTTTCCTACTCGGGGTTGGGGTGTGTGTTAATGCAGAGAGGGAAGATTATAGCCTATGCATCCTGACAGTTGAAGGTTCATGAGATCAATTACCTAACTCATGACTTGGAGCTAGCAACCGTGGTCTTTGCACTAAAGATTTGGAGGCACTATCTTTAAAGTGCACCATTTTCACTAACCATAAAAGCTTAAAGTACTTCTTTGAGCAAAAGAACCTGAACATGAGACAGAGACGATGGTTAAAGCTTATAAGGGATTATGATTGGGAGATCCATTACCATCCGGGCAAGGCCAACATGGTGACGGATGCCCTTAGTCGAAAAGAGAGACCGAAGCCGATTCGGGTGAAAGCATATCAGCAGATCATGACCTCGGATGTGATGAAGCAATTCAAAGAGTTTCAAGATGAGGCATTGAAAGAAGACCATCTTAACTCTAAAAGAATGGGAGGTCTGGTCACAGAACTAGGTGAAAACACGCTTTGGGTTAGAACTCGATTCAAGAGGATGTGGATTCCTCGTTTTGGGAATCTATGGGTGAAGATTATGGATGAAGCTCATAAGACTCGATACTCCATTCATCCAGGTGCAACGAAAACGTACCATGATATGAAGAAAGATTATTGGTGGTCAGGTATGAAGCATGATATGGTGGAGTATGTGAGTAAGTGCCTTACTTGCTTAGAAGTGAAGGCCGAGCATCAAAAGCTGTATGGGTGTTAGGATCGTGTACTGAACGAAATACTAACTGATAAACGTGTATACCGAATCAAATAGTGCGGCATCCTATTTGATTGGCGATCTAAATAGTGAGAACGCAGGTAGAAACAATTGTAGATTGAATCTAAACGTTAAGAACGATTGGTAATCGATCTAGTGCGATCTATGAACTTGGAACAGATTCTTAGAGGTCTCTGGACGGCTAGGGTATGTATGTATTCAAAGTGTTACGTGTTTCCATGATTTAAGTGGTATTTATTGGTTAGGGTTTCTCATTCGAGCGACTGAACCATTAGCATGGTTCAGTCGTGCAATTGAGCCATACGGTTGATCCATTCAAACAACTGAGTGTTCAGTTGTGCAACTGAGCCAATCTCATGTTACAATCGTGCGACTGATCCAGTCTCCTGGTTCAGTCGTGTGACTGAGTCATTCGCATGAAGTTTTTCATGCGTATGGTCCATTAGCATGGGCCATTCGCATGAGAACTTCATATTACTAGGTTTGAATATATTTCTTAATCATTACATTACTAAGATTAATTAAAGCAACCATAAACCTATATAATCAGTTCAATAAGCGTTAATCTACTAATTAATTAAATAATAATAAACATTATAATCACAACCACACATTGTATTTCATTAAGTACCCATTCAATTACATATGTGTAAGACAATAAAAACATATTACATTAAGCTCATAAACTAGGTACACATGTATCTACAAACTCCCCCTTTGACTTAGTTTAATGTACTATCTTACATTCTTCATAAGCTCCTCATATTTCTTGTACTTCTCCTCTCTTGTAACTCCTGCATGTATTTCAAATGCAAAGCAGTGTCTGATCACGTTTTGGAATTGGAGGGCTTGTACAATATCTTGCGCGTCATAGAACAGTGGCCACTTGTATAAGGTGTAACATCATCAGCCGACAAGTTAGTGAGCCACATGGGGTCAAACACCCTGATAGTTTCCATATTTCTATTTTTGTTCAACACTATGACCGCCTCACCTGTTCTCCAATCGTAGTACCAGCACTTGAAGTGTGGAGTGAAGTCCTGTGGCATTTCCCGTAGAGGGATTCTTGACATCGTGCGTGGAGGACTCCACATCAGCACTATTTTCAGTTTTCCAGTAATGGCATCAACTTCAGATCTCCTGATATACCTTGCTGGTTGTTGAGGTTTGAAGTTGACCCACCTGGTGTGGTACTCTCTCTTTAAAGCAGCTTCAAACCAGCCTAACATCTTACGAGGGTCAGCATATAGCAACTTTAACTTTTCTAGCTGGTTAAGCTTAAAACCTAGAAGAGTCTTCAGATCGTGTGGAAATCTAAAGTACTCGATCCCCTTTTCTCTTTTAACAGCTGAAACTTTAAGATCTTCAAAATAGGCCCACACAATAATTTTGCCTGACACGGTGTGATGCTTCATCACTTTATAGAGTTTGGTGTAGATAATTGACTTTGGAGCACTACGTTGGGCTCTGAGTTCTGCAAAACATACTGCCCATTTAGCCTTTCTGATGTTGACATCGGCGTCTGAGGCTTGGGATTTCTCTTTGTCCTTCTCCGACTCCTGCTCCATTTTATCCAGTGTTTCGAATGTATCACTGACAAGGGTGTCTCCCAGATTGGGAACGATATTTCCTTCACTATTAGTATACTCTGGATAATGTTGGGCCATGACATCTTCAATTTCTATCTCATCTATTTCATTTAGCTCATCGTCACTTTCCATGTTTACTGTAGGAGCATCCTTCGCGATCTCATCAGGATTTAGTCGGAACATTTCGGCCAATTGCTCATAATTGAGATCATGAATTATTTCTCCTTCTTCAGGAGTGTAACTCACAGATCTCCTGACTATCCTTTGCAGATCAAGAATCATTGTGAGTTGAGTCTTGATCTGCTGAAGGGGAGCAACGTCATATTCATCTCCTTGAACATTTGGATCTGCTTGATTCAACACATATAACACATCAACCATTAGTCAATAATCAAAACAGTAACCATCAATTATAGACATAAACATTAATTACATAACATTAATCCAAAATTCAATTACAAAGTTTTCAAGTACATAAATATCTAAAAATTACTTTTCCCTTGAATAGCTGGCGCGTTAGTAGAAGGGGCAGAAGATGAGGCTCCTTGGTCTTGATTTCTCTTTGTACGTCTCTCTTGACCTTGAGCTGATGTAGATGCAGCTGCATCTCCGTCTTCATCCTCATCACTGTTCTGCCCTTTCCTTGTCTCTTCCTTCTCACTGGCCTCATCATCATCACTAACATCATCTTCACCACCTTCACCATATATCATCATCATGTCCTTCTATTATCTTGAGTGGCTCATCCTTTGAGCCCTTGAGCTTGAGCATGATGGTCTTGTTTGATGCCTCTAGACACTGAGGCTCCCCTTGGCTGTTGGGTGGGTCTGGGGCATATGAGGGATCTGAATCAGCAGCAGCATCCCCGGACTCCCCTGGGCGTCCACCAACCGCCCACAAACCTCTCTCTGTGGCAACCACCCTGCTGCCCACAGTCCTCATCATAGGCTCCTCATCACTCTCTTCCTCCTCATCGGGAGGACAGAAATCCTGGTGAAAGCTGGTAGTGGTGGCATCTGTATGAGTAGGGGGTGAAGGTGTAACATGGGTAGTGGGGCCCCTGGTAGAAGCGGGCCTAGAGTATCCGCAGGTGTCACCGTCATCGTCGGAGTCATCAGATGGAAGAGCAATTTGCTCAACATCCGAGTCACTCTCCTCATGGCGCCACTTTCGCCTAACCAGTGCCATGTAATCAGCCTGGGCCAGATGCCCGAAGAGTCTCTTCACAGGGGGCTTGACTTGCTTCCCACTGTACACCTTCAAGCGGCCCAAGGTCGTGTCATCCATCACCTCGAGTGTCATCGCATCCTGGCTTTCCTTAGGCAGAGAGGACAACTTCTCATTAATAATCATATGGAGAAACTAGGGTACATGCAGAATCCCTCCTTGCCCTTTGCCTCAAGGTTCTCTATCAGATAGGCAAAAATCATACTGGAGAAACTGAAGGGGTGGTTGAGGACCAGTGCCACGTAGGCATTCTGAATCGGGTCTGAGAGGTCATCAAAGCCACCCCTCCTCGACGCCATGCACTTCAGTATCACATGCGCCAAGTACTTGTACTGGGGACACAGTTTGGTCTTGTTCAGTACACCCGCATTTATATCCCCAGCGTACTTCATCCTGAGGAAGCACCCTCTTACTATCAGAGGGTGTAGCCTGGTCGGGTGATCAGCATCGTCACCCAGAGCGAGTACTCGTCGTATGTCGTTAGCAGTATCCTCGATAGCCTAACCAAAAATAGTACTACGGATGTTGTAGGGCTCATGTGAACGATCAACCAATGCCCCCTCCCAGAAGGCCTGCTGCATAGACCTATAGGGAGTACACGGTGTGGATATAGCTCTATGGATCCAGGATCTCTTTAATAATGCAATGATCCCAGCAAACTCGGCACTGTTCCGAGTTGTAGCGTCCAAATGACCACAAATGTTGTGCTTGGGGTTGATGGACCACCGATCAGCCATAGATCTGTAATACAAGACATATAGACATTAGATTACCACACAACAAAAATCAGTGAAATTAATCTGGTGGAACTCAGTCTGGTTCAATCATGCGATTGAACCATGCGACTGAGTTCAGTCGGTTGACCTAACATGCGACTGAATACAGTCGGGTGACTGAACATGCGACTAAGTTCAATCGGGTGACTGAGCCTGCGATTGGTTCAGTCGGTCGACTGAGCTCATTCGTATCACTCATTCGGCCGATTGAGTCATTCGTCCAGCTCAGTCGTGCGATTGTA